>JAZGTK010015309.1:0-13270 GCA_036877625.1 Ambastaia sidthimunki
TATGCTGTATGTATCTGAGTTGAATTGAGTCATTTTTTGCAAAGCCATTTTGAATGAGACTTTTTTTGGGGAAGGATACCTTTGTTTCATGCTAAGGTATCATAATATCATCATTATGTACAGTTATGTCATCATTATATCATTATGTATAATATATAAAATGATATACAGTATATGACATGTATAGAAATATTCATTTATTTCAGACTATGAATTATGCTCTCTCTCTCTCTCTCTCTCTCTCTCTCAGGTCTGCTAAGAAAGAATGGGGGGACGAAAAAAGCAAAGTACAATCAGAACACAAAGCTCACTGTCTGTGGGACAGCATCACCATGACGATGAAGCAAATCACACCCACCAGGAAGATTGATAAGATTGAGGGCTGGGAACCTCCACAGCTCAATGACAGAACGGAGGAAGAAAAGAACGAGTTGGAGAAGAAGAAGATTGACTCCTTACCGCTTTCCTCTTCTCTTTCTCTGTCTCTCTCAAACTCCCTGGCTTTGCCCTCCTGGGTGGGGTTGGGTTTGGAGGAGGACTCATCTCGCTACGCTAGCCTGACTGAGTCGCATACGGGAGGCCCCGCCCAGTGGGCAGCTCGCGCTCGCGATAAATTGGCCGCCGTCCGTCGGCGAAGCCCAGCCGGCCTATCAGAGAGCACATGGGAGGGGCTTGATTAAATGATGAATGCCTCGCCTCAGTTTATATGTTTGTGAGAAAAGCCACGCCCACTGTGTACCAACTCTGATTGGACAGCCTGTGGTTCTAAAATAAAGGAGGCTTTTGATGAGAAATAAGACACAGCCCTTTTGTGTGCTATGTAGGGTCCTCGGACCAAAAGTGCCTGATCTGAGAGTCTATCAATGATTAATTTCACTGTTAAAAATGTTTGCCAAGTTTGAAAGATTCTGTTTCTGAGAAATCGCTGGATATACAACTGCCAAAAGTTGCAATACCCCCCCTCACAGACAGAAGGCGAATTGTGTTTTAATCTCCATTTTCACTCCTGATGAGTGTCTGTGATTGTAAAATATAGTGATTAATTTATTCTGTTATATATCTAAAGTGTTAATGTAAGATGCCTTCCACTGTCCTGTGATCAGATATGCATGTATGCTAACTAACTTCCTGCTGATTTAGCATAACTGCTACACAATCATATTATTATAATAAATATATATAATCATAAATATACTGTGTATATTTTACTCTATGCAAATGTCTTGCCGCTGTAATCCCAAATTTGAGATTGACTGTGCCAACAAAAATATTCAGTGAACTTTCTAGGCTGAAAGGATGAACGTATGGAGAGCAACACTTTTGAATTGTACATGAAGGCTCTCAGTTTTGTCACAGAAAATCAACTTCCTGTTTATTTATAGCTATAATCAAACATACCTGAACTAGACAGTTATGTTTTGGAGTTAGTTTGGAAACACTAATCAAATGAGGTTGAAATTACAAATTTTATTTTGCATTATGGTGTTTTTTTAGGTGGGTCACCAGAGATCACCATCATACAAACCCCCTTTTAACCCTTATAATAACCTAAAACACTGTTTTATTATGAAGTACATCTGGTTTTATTATTGCTGTGCCTCAACATGTCCTGTTGTCTTGTTTATATTGTTTTAAAGCGACCAGGAAAATGTGATCACAAGAACAGTGAGAATGATTTTGAAGATGTTAGCCAGTTACATTTTTTCTCTGAACATGAGGAAAATGACAATCACCTTTTACAAGTCTCAGTTTCATCTATAAACCTTTTGATGTTGCCAAATAAATTACCTATAAAACTTTTGTTTAATTTGATAGAGGTGTAAGTGGTCTTATTGCTGATTTCTTTTAAATAAAATCAAGTTAAGAAAATGGGTTTGCTGCTCTTAGTTGTTGTCATAGTAACAATTAGTTTTTGTTCACAAATAGATTCTTAATTTTGAAAAGTAATTACAAGTTTGAGATTTCGCTCTTTCCATTTTGGGCTTTACGTAAGTGTTTGTCTTTTGTTGTGATGTTATCTTTTACTACTGAAAGATTTCTAAGATTTTAATGCAGAAATTTAACTGTTGTAGTTTTAGGGTTAAAGATTTTTTCCTTGTGAATCTGAATAAAAAGCTGAACCTTATTTTTAGGTCTGTATTATTCAATGCTGACTTGCACACAAGATATTTTCCCCAAAAGCTTCTTTAATCTTTTAAGGTAATCGTGTTTTGTGTAAAGGCTCGAGTACCAAACACATCCTACAATTTAGCCATTTCAATACCGTTTACATTACTGGAAAAGTAAAGGAATATTACAAAGTTCAGAAAAAGGATATAAAATACATTTGTTTATAAATAGCAAAGCTTACATTATATTTTTCCTCTGCCCTCATGACAGACTGGACAAAAGTGTATCGTATAAAGTTGTTTTGTGTGGCAAACACAATGCAAATGTACGTTTTAGTGTCAACTTATCAAACATACATATACGCACAGCCCAATAAAACAACACAAGATCTCACGTAAACATTAAATAACAACTACACAATGTACATTCTATTGATACGAAAACAAAAATATGCCCAAAGACGACAAAAGCCTCTGCTTGGACCTCTCACACTTTTTCGTTTCAATCCCTTTTTCTGTTTTAACAAACAATATTTCCTATCTCTTTTTTGCTGTTCATCTCCCATCCATCTGTGCTCGAAAAACAGATTAATAATCTAAAACAATGAGTAAACAAAAGACGGCAGCACAAAGTAAACACAAATTCATGACATCTTTTCTGTGAGCCCTTAAAAATTGGGTGAGAAAAAGAAAATCCATTTATTATATTGTCAGAAAACTCTCATGGTTTCTAAGCACAAAAACTGCAGTCCAAACAGAACGGAAAAGACAAGACTCTCTGAACACAGAGCAGAACAACAAGATGGATTTGGAGGACGTTTAATCTGGTTTATAGTCTTGGTTAAAGGTTTGCAGATGTTCTGAGAAGATCGTGAGGTGAGAAGATCCAAGAGCGCTCTGAATTTCAGAACTTGAAGAGGTCTATGAAATGCTGGGGCGAGACAGGAGTGAGGCAGCTGTCCGGATCGTTTGCTGTGCAAGGATGTCCCGAGTCCTGTAACAGAGAGAGAGAGAGAAAGATGACGTTCACAACTAGATAATAAAGCTCAACTGTTCCTGTAGCTCAACCAGCAGAGCATTGTGTAAGCAGCGCAAAGTGTTGTGGGTTCGATTCCCATGGCAAGCAACACACTGTTATAATGTATAGCTTGAATACGCTGTAAGTCGCTTTGATAAAAGCATCTGCTAAACACATAAATGTAATAACAACATGTATGTAGTAACATTTTTGTAATAACATTTAGGGAAGAAAATGTTGGTAGTCTTTGCCATGTGAGAAACATAAAACCATTGATACCGGGGTGTTGCTATGTTGTTGCTGACTGGCCCAATGAGCTCAGCTCCATATCTGTGCTATATATATATGACTGGGGTTCAATCTTCAATGTAAATATATGGGAATTTTCACCCATTTATCATCTCCCTGGCAACAAAAAGTCTGAACAAGGTGCATGACTTGTGATATTCACGTCTGCAGCACAAACAAGGCCTTCATAACCCTTCAGGACACGTTATGTGCCAAAATGTAATACTAAGGTTTAAGGGTGTGTTCAAATTCCTAACCATAAATATGCAAACTAGCACCACTGCTCGACGTACATGTGTGAACAACAAAACATTGTGAAGCGTTAGTTTACAATTATAAAACAAACCAAAGACAGCAACTGAATACAAGACATTCAGAGATACATCCACTCAAACATTAATAATACAAACATCACTTGAAAGTTCAAGTATGCAGGAAAGACAAAATAGACGATAGAGGTCAAAGAAACAAATTAAGTTACACAAACGACATGAATAGAAATGAATTGTATTGGCAGGCAGGTCCGGCATGTACCTTAAAGAGCAAAGCCAGGTGTCTGTCCTTTAGAAGACAAGGGACCGGGAAAGGAAACCAGCAACAGGGAAAAAGGGCAAAGGTTAAAAGGTTCAAGAAGAAGGCTGATTTTAAAAGAGGAGGGCAACAACAGTAAATACACCCTGAAACTGTTTGTAATAAGTTTCTGCATGTGAAAATAGTTCATGTAAGTTAATGCTGAAGTTTACCCTAAATTCTGTCAAATTCTGTCACCCTCGCGTCACCCCAACCATTATGATCTTTCATATAATGAAAGAAAATGTTGTGTGCTTCTTAATCTCCAAATATGCACAACAAATGCTTCTGTTCCATATTTAAACATAACATGTTTTTGTGAATTTGTAAATACAACTACAGAAATGTTTAGAACTTCAGAATACTTAGACTACAGCACTATATATAATATAACAGTAATTTGTTCTGTTATATTATGTTATGTTATTTACTATTATATACTGTAATTTGTAAGTTTATGACACATTTATGGTGTTTTTTGTTAGTTCTTTAACTCTGCCCTAGTCCCCTTTCACTTTTATTGTATAGAAATGAGTGGTCAGGATATTCTACACAAATTCACCTTTTGTATAATAAGGAAGGAAAAAAGTCATATTTTTTATCATATTATCAATAATATTCCGTACCTTCCAGAAGAGGATGCTACAATGTTTACAGAACTGCAGAGTGTCTCCGTAATGTTCTTTCTGAGGATAGTATTTCTGAAGAGTGAAAAACATCCGCTTCCAGTCGATATTCCCCTTTTCCGACGAAACTACATGCCTGCAGAACTGAACACACACAGAAATCTCTGAGTGTAGCTGAGGAACAGACCTCTCACACACTCCCAGTTAAAGCTGCATCTGTAACTTTTTACTAGGTTAAAAATGAATAAAAATCAGTTATTGAGCAAGTTCATAACAGACTTTAAAACAGTCTCCTTACGTTACCCAGATTCAGAAAGATAAGCTTATAAAACTGATTTATAATTTAAGCTGTCAGGTCTGATTTTCCAAGAAATGTTAGTTTGGCTTCATTTGACTTTAACATAAGTGAAGTATGTAAAGTAACCTGCAGTTTTGTGCTTCAAACAGAGGGGGCGATAGAGAGGTAAAATATATGATAGAAGCTTTATTGCTGCTTTGAGTCTAAGACTGGTTTGGCTCTGTTTTCAACACCCTGTGCTGCCATCTTGTGGTCAAATTAGGCCACTGGCTCTTTGGTCTGCTAAAGCAAAGTTGGCCTTTACGTTGCCCTTGTTAAGCAGCATATAAGTTAAATACTGTAGTTGCAATATCACACTGCAATATTAATAATAATACATTCATATGAATTTTTTATCTGAGGTATTTCAGATCAATTAAAAAGAAATGCATTCAAAATCCTTGTCACTCTCCTACCTGTTTCTCAGCAAAGTGAAATTGGCACAGTTTCTTCCACAGCTGCCGGTCCTCACTGAGCATGTGCAGTGTGGGTGTGGTTTGTCCCAGGTTGATGATGTCACAGGCATCAGTAAACTTGAACAGGATGTTGCTCTGCATGTGCAGAGGGAGGTCGCTGAGTGTCATCCCTTTCGAAACATTCTGTAAAAGATCATTTACTTTAATACATACAAAGCATTTGCAGGCATCCCAGCTAACAATTTTAAGTTGTAAGAACGTTTCCTATCGTTTCCTTTAAGTAAAAAACGTTATGTTATGAGTTACAAATGTTATGAGTTCTAGGAACATTCAAAACATCCAGTTTTTTAAATATTGTTTTAATGTTATAGCTTGTTTATAAGAACATTTTGTTAATTGTAACAACTTGAACGATGAACAACTTGAAAATGTTTTTTGATATATGACAAAAGACATTCTGCTAATATTACAGCAAGAACATTTCTGATAGCATTGAGTGAACTTTCAGAGAAAAGCGTTCTGAGAACGTTTCCTGTTGGGTTGGATTTTACAATCAGGTGTATTAGATAAACGATTATAATTGTTGCCTAGTTGTTTTAGTTATTAAAGTGACACACACACAAACACGGTTAAAATCTACCTTTGGAATTTGTAAACTGTTGAGCTGCTGTTGCCAGTTAAGGATCGTTTCCAAACGACAAACCCAAATGTTGATGTTGCCGACCAGCACAGACTTCCCAACCTCTCGGATGAGGATGCAGAGGGTGGAGCTGAGATCATGCAGCAATGCCTTGATCAGTCGCGGGTTCTGATGATCATCCAGAACTGGCCATTAAATAAACAACAAATCCAGATTATTCCAAAATATATATTACATATCTGATGCTTTTAAGTAGTCTGAAAACTAATGCTTCACTGTTCTATTTAATTTTAATTTCTAATTAATTTTTTTCCCCATTTGCTTTATTAATCTGGCAGAGGCTCCACAAGTGTCAAACTTGCAATTTTTGCTTCAAACAGAGATGGCGCTAGAGAGACGAAAAATTACAGCTTTTATATTTAAGTTAGATTTTTCAATGTGAACACCTTGTTTTACAATTTTTGTAGCACTAGCTTTGTTTTAAACACAAAGTTTGCAATAATCCAGTCAGAGGTGGCAATAATCCTGAGACATCAGCTCCTCTTACCTTTCCTCACGATCTTCTCCAGAACATTGAAATAGTTCTTCTGAGCAGCTCCGCTTAAAGACGTCAGCTGGGACTTTGCAATCAAATGCAGAAGCTTTGAGGTGATAGAGAGAGAGAAGAAGAAAGTGAGTTTAAAGAGAAGTGAGTCAGCGGAAGAGGGGAATGACAGAGGAATGACATCTTACTTTGACCACATAGTTGAATCGCCGCACATCCTGAATAGCGCTGGAAAAATCCAGCCTGTTGAAAGCCTCACCAAGAGTACAGTAACCATGTCTCTGCAACACACACACACACACACACACACATTTAAACTCATCTCTGACTCACACACACTCATCTCTGAAATGGTTTAGAAAGTAACAGGCTTAATAACATCATTAATTAACAAAATATAAACATCTTATTCCATAACCTGATCAATTTCAAAATGAAACTAAATGTGAAAATACAGTTTTTATTCTTCTGGAACTGATTTGACTGTAAAAAGTCTCTGTGAGTCTGTGTGACATGATATGATGTAATGGAATCCATCTCTTACCTCTCTTGTACTCTCCTTCTGAACATAGATCCATCTCTCTTGAAAAACTAAAAGAAAAATCACATTTAAATCGGGATTAATCTGTTGTATAGTATCATTGGACATTTCTCATAAAATCTGTTTTGTCACTTAGAACTTAGATTATCAACATCAACTTTTAACAATCATTTTATTAGTTAGTGGTTTTAAGTGGTAACCATTGTATTGGTCTGTATGTAGGACCGTTTAATCCAGGATTAGTAAAATCAGTGACAAATTACTTCTAATCCAAACAGTCTGAACAACAGTGCAATGACTGACATGTGCCTTTAGTCTAGACCTGTTGTGATAATTATAGTATATTTAGTACAGTTATACTTACAGAAGTACATACAATTATAGTACACTATTATAAATACATAATATAATCTAAATGTTTTACATTGTGATTTTGTGTTGTTGTTGAAAAAGTCCTTTTTCCTCTTCTTGGCCGCTACTTCACAAACATCTCCCACAAAAATGTTCTCCTTGTTTTCATTGTCCAGCCTAGAAAGTAAAAAATGTGAAAATTAATTAACTTTTCAAAGTAAACTTAGATCTTTGGAGTTACACAACACACACAACACTCACACAATGCAAACAATGGTCAGAGTTAGAAGCATGTGCGTGTCTAGTCAAATCTAATACACACCCAAAACCAGACTGACCTCGGGTGTGTTGCCATGACAACCTGGTAGACTAGTGTTTTTGGCTCAGTTGGTTAATACAGTGTCTGAACACATACAAAAACAGTTTTCTGTCATCTGTTCTGTGCTACTAAACACACACTGATGCCGTTTTAAACTGATACCTGACTTCTCACAAACACCTTGTCTTCTTTCAGAGAATCCATTATGTCAATAGCAAAACTAAATGACTCAGGGTCATCTCTGTCATAAATGTACTGTGTTACATAAACATAAATGCCTACCCAGCTAACAATTTTAGGTTGTAAGAATGTTTCCATAACGTTTAAAACATCCACATTTTCATTGTATTAACATACAGTTTGGTTACAAGAATGTTATTCAAACATTTTTTAGTTCTTCGACCTTTTAAAACATTCCACTAACAACTTATAACAATAATGTTTTTAATAATGATATATAATGTTAAAAAAACATTCTGAGAACGTTACGTATTAGTAAATTATCAGCTTAAGACCTTTAAGGTCTTTACACAAACATCACTGTATTGTAATATGATAATGAAGAGCATTTCTTACTCCTCCAAACCAAGTTCATTGATGTTATCTCCCAAACTGTGGCCAAAATATTCAAATCGTTTCCAGCCATCCTCAGTTTTGATCCAACTCCAGCCTGGTGATCTCCAGTCTTGGCCCAAGAACGGCATCTTCATACACCTGCCCCACAGATCTGAATACAACAGACTCTTATCTTACAAAACCATTATGACACATGAAATAAAACAACCTTAAACAGTGTCATTATGATAAGATCCTATAACATCAACAAAATGTCTCTAAACATTAACATAGTCTTCTTTCACAATCTTGATGTAAAGCATTAAGATGTAAATCAATCATCTATATGTATTTAGAAACAAAAAAATAAATATTAACCATAAATTGTTTATTTGGGATACGATACATTGTATTTTGTCTTAAGGACAATTAGATACAGGCAACAGATTTGGTCTAAGCTTCTCTGAACATCGATAAAAACCAAAGACAGCACAAATTACTACATCTATTATTGTTTAACATGCATAAAAATATATTTGTATTAATAACAAACTTATATTTCGCTTTACCTACAGCGGCTCCTTTGTTATGTTGATAATTTTCTGCTCGTCTTTGAATATTGACGGAAGTAAACAGTCAGACGGCGGACTGCACGCCACGCCCCCGAGCGTTTCTGATTGGTCGACGCGTACGCATTTATTGTGTTGCTACCCGAAATTCCACAGCTGATTGGCTATGCGGCATGTCAATCACTATGTGATTTATCCCGCGCCCTATGTGAGGCGGAATCTTACACGTGACACAGACTCTGCACATGTTGTCGTGTTTTGATTTTGCGATGGGGGACGTGCAATGGAGAAAATGAACTAACATCGCAAAATAAACATTTCCAATGCTCAGATGTTATAAATATGTTCACTTAAGCTTTTCCCAAAGCTGTATTAAGAAACCAAAACGACCATTCCAAGTTTCAGGAAAAATCTGATTGAGAAATCCTAGAGTAAGCAAATTGAAACGCTGTATTTCCATGTATTAAGTTATATAATACCACTATATATAATCACTATCATTAATTCATGACAAAGAGTATTTTAATGTCAAAGTATTTTAATTGTTGGACCCGGGTGCATATTCTGACAGAAGATCATATCATAAGTGTTATCGATTTTATTTAATGTACAACACTTAACATTTAATCGTTTTACACTCCCACTATAATGAAAAACATGAAGAAACATGAAGTTTTGGCAGAAGGAGGTTGGAATGAGCTTTATATTATCATTTGAAACCAGAAGATGGCAGTACACTGCGTTTACATTTAGCCATTTGGTAGATGCTTATATCTAAAGTGACTTAAGATGTCAGGAAAACAATTCATTTTTAAGAATGCAATAATATTGTAAGTGCAATGGCAAATTATTAAGATTCAGAAAACACATGTTGGGGGTATCCTATAACATTCAATATAGCTGTTTAACTTTTTTTGTACTTAATGTGACATTAGGGAAACGTTCCTATCACATAAAATAAGAACGTTTGTGGTTCCAGCTCTTACAGCTTTGCTTGTTTAACCCTAACACCCAAAAAAATAAAATAAAAATAGTAATTTTAACAAATGATCAAGTCTATCCCACACATTTAGCTAAGTATTGCTGTTTGAAGGTAAATAATATAACCACAGAATTAGTTAAGTGTTTATCAGCTTTCATTCATAACACTGGGAAAGGCAGAGAACCGGTGAGCAATAATAAAATAATGAAAAGCATATTCCAGGGTGACTGACTCACTGACTCAAACAGTGCCAAACTTTTAGGGATGCAATCCAACACAGCTACACTGTGATAAAACAAAACTGATATCTTCTGACACAGTCATTATGTTGCCTTTAAATACGAGGAACAGAATTTAAGAGTGTGCGGAACTGACAAAAACAGATCTGGCAAAAAACTGTGAATGTTATGTGCTCACATATTTGACAATGCTAAGAAATAAACACAACATAAAAGAAAATATGGAGAATCATTATTTGAGTAATAATTGTTTTCATTATGATTTAAAAATGAACATTTAAATAATTTTACTAGCTCAGCTGTTTCTCCATCTTATAGAAAATTTATAGAAAAGTTTATAAAACTTTAAATAATAAAGCAATGTTTATTTTATAATGTATAATGTTTTATGTGACAGTGCCTCTGTGCCCTTCTCTGCTGCCTTTACAACACATTTGTTTAATAGTGCATATTAATACTTACTGTAAAATCTGCCCAGATCACAAAATGTAACCACCCCCCCCACACACACAAAATAAACCCAATTAAAGCTTTTAATAATAAAGACATGTATTTTAATAACCACTTTTCTTTCGTAATAAAACGAATGCATGTCTTCAAAAGAAAATTTTAGTTTTTATAACGGTGAATTTAGATCAGGCGGAAAGGTGGGCAGCACTGACGCGGGAGCCTTTGACAGATCAATATGGCGGCTCCCGGTGGAAAGTCAGTATTATTCGTGTGCTTGGGTAAGAGAGTTTATAAACGATCATGAGACATTTATTAACGTTAATGTCGTATTTAGACCAGTAGCAAATAAGCTAACATTACCTTTGGACGAGTCAATAGCCAACTTGTCACCACTGATATGATAATTTTACAGGCCTATTTCAGTGAATGAAACCCATGAGCTCTTATACCGGCATGTACATGAGATCATTGCTAATATATTTTATTTATGCATTTATTAATTTTTAATGTTCAAAGTAAATCTTAAAAATATTAGTGCATTAATTTTGCGATTTGCATGTTTCTGCATTGATCACCATCGATTCATTTCGCAATCATCAGTTTGCCCTCATTTACAGTTATTGAGTCATAATTCCCAATTAGTAACTTTGTTTTTTATGAGAATTAGTTGTTTATTTACATTGTAATCTAAATACGTTTCTTATAGTTTAGTTAGTACTGATGACTAATGTCAGCAATAACTTTGCCTTGGGTGCAAGCCAAATCTCAATAAAACACTTATGTTAGAAACTTATGTTTTATTCTTCTATTCCCAATAACTCAGGGAATATCTGCAGATCCCCAATCGCTGAGGCTGTTTTCACGAAAATGGTCACAGACAGTGGAGCTGCAGATAGAGTAAGTCACTTATGTAGTGCTGTAGAATATGTGACCATAAACAGACCAAGATATTGTGTTTTGTTTTTGTGCATAACTAGAAGCATTTGGATATTTGCCATTATAATGCCATTATACATTTTGTGTGTCCTCAGTGGAGAATAGACAGCGCGGCCACGTCCACCTATGAGATCGGAAACCCCCCGGATCACCGCGGGCAGGCCTGCATGAAGAAACACGGTGTGTCCATGAGGCATGTGGCGAGGCAGGTGGGGTCCTAATTAGCATAAGCACTCAACGCTAGTATGTCATTTTTTCTGTGTGTGTTTACATTGCGTTATAGACTGAAGTGGTTTTCCCCATAATTTACCAAAACATGCAGGTTTGGTAAATGCAGGTTTTGGATATAGTAAAATAGCCCTTAGCTGTATGTGTGTGTGTGTGTGTGTGTGTGTGTGTGTGTGTGTGTGTGTGAGTGTGAGTGTTTGCCCTGCAATAGACTGGCCGTCTGTTCAGGGTGAGACACTGGGATAGGCTCCAGCCCCCCATGACCCTGAAGAGGGCAGGCGTGTTTAGACAATGGATGGATGGAAAGATTAATTTCTTTACTGTATCAGCGTACACAGAACAAACTACAGCTCAAGCACACATTCAGTCCCAGTAGAACAGTATTTTAAAATCACATTATCACTCTCACTAAATAAAAACATGTTTGAGCTCATTTGAGAATTATCCTAATTTACAGCCAGAAACACTTTGTCGATGTCCTACACTGAACAAAGAAATGCAACTGTATCTTTCTTCCTTTTCATTTTTTGAAGTTCTTGTAAATAAATTGATTTGGACAGACATCCGCTGCCTGTCTGTTATTGGCCATCTGTGCCTCTTTATTTCTCATGCACTTGTTTTATAAATTCTGTACAGAGATTGACGTTTTGAATCGTCTTCCAAATGTTGCCACATAATACATCATAAACTCATACTGTATGTGCATCATAAAGCCATCGCCTGTGCTACAGTAAAGGATTTTCTTTTGTTTTAAGTTAAGCTAAAAGTGTATTGGGCAAGACGCCTAAAGCTTCCCCTAAAGCGGCACCTAAAGCGGCACCTAAAGGGTATTGGCAGTGGATGTAACCAATATAATTCTGAGTGGAATCCTGTGGTTGTGTCTTCCAAACCTTACAGTGTTACTGGCTTCAGTGTTTTGCTCCATATACTGTAAATATGTTACTTTAAAAATGCTTTTGTTTGTTTTAAAGAGTCAAATTTATTCTAGGTTGTAATTAACAGTATCTTGCTTTACTGTAAATGATTTACTTTAAACCCTGAACTTTTTTTTAAGGGTGAATTAATTCAGCAAACGAACCACAACTTATAAAATGTTTGGAACATTGAAAAACAGTGTAACTTGTGTAGCTTTGCAGTGTCGAC
Source organism: Ambastaia sidthimunki (assembly GCA_036877625.1). Classification (NCBI taxonomy): domain Eukaryota; kingdom Metazoa; phylum Chordata; class Actinopteri; order Cypriniformes; family Botiidae; genus Ambastaia; species Ambastaia sidthimunki. The sequence continues at coordinate 12,861 of JAZGTK010015309.1, forward strand.
ATACACATACATCGTTTAGAGTCTCACCGTAAAACTAATCTGTGCGTTTTCCTCTCACATTTTCAAGCCGTCAGTTAAATATTCCAGTCATGTGGACGGGCTTTAGCTCGGTCATCAGAGGTCAGGTTCATACAAAGCTGTACAGAGCTCAGCTCACGGGGACGATTTTGTCCTGCTTCAAACAAATCAACAGACCCTCAGATACTCAATTACACAAGGAAACAAATTTGCAAATTTGTTCAGATTTTTTTTCCCACATATGCATTATTCATGTTTTCCGATCGTTTGTTTTTTTATTCTTTGTTGTTTTTAAATTGGCAAGATATAATCCACTCCTGATTGACTCTGTGAAATGTGTCCCAGATGAATAATGCAGGTTCTTGCTCAACATGTAAACATATACACGCAGA
>JAZGTK010015310.1:0-13269 GCA_036877625.1 Ambastaia sidthimunki
AAAATTGGCCCAGGTGAAACTAGACACATCAGACTGAAAGGAACACACTGTGCCAAATGGTATTGTTTAGTATTCTCTTTATTCTAATCCCTTCACTCATATCGGGTGGGGAGAAGTTACAACATCTACAATTTTATCTAAACTGAAATTTTGAACTCAATTATGAGCTGGTGTATAAAAACATGAGCCAACTGACCTCATTACAGTCTGGCAGGCCATGTTGGTCAACCAGGGTATGACTGGTCAAACAAATTGGTCCAGCAGAAAACAACTTTTTTTTTAAGAATATGTGTTTAATTCTGCTAATACATTTCATAGATTTGGCTTTAGAGGATCTGTATGTACAAACAAACAAACATATTTGGTCTTTTTATCCTAAAAATGGAAATGTTTTACATAAACATTATAAAAAGTGGAGGATTTAGGCATTAAAGAGACATGTGTACATGGTATTAAAATATTATATATATGTTGTTATAAAATACACATAGGATAAGAATCAGATATGATCTGTTCTAGTTGTATAGGAGACATTATATAATACAATGTTTATTGTTTTGTGTTAAAAACAGAGAGGGTGTTAACATATATTTCTAGTTGTAAATTGGCTGAAAGTATATCTTCCTGCTTCTCTGCCACAATGTTGCTTTTGCGTGGAGCTTGGGGGATGTTTGTGGATCATTATTTGTTCCCTTTCACAGATGCAAGCTCTCTTTCCCACCCACAGACAGGAATAGATGTCTTTTGAACCCTCACGTCTTGACGGCTCTGAATTCTCATCTGTTAGTTTCTACCTGTGGTGGATCGTGCATTGGCAAACATCATGTGGTCTCTATAATACGCCCTCACAAAACAAGTCATCAGGTCTCAGGTGCAATGTGTGAAGACATGGTAGGTATGTGTCTTTATTATAAGACTTTGCTTTATGTGTTTTATGCCACTGAGGTGAAAGTGGTAAAAACTGACCTTTGACAAAAAGTAAACAGAAAACATGTTGGCTGAGGAAATATTCTTTAGTGTTCAGGTCGTTGTTTGGGTTAATTTAACTTTTTAATAATTGGACCATAACGGTATTGTATTTTAGGTTGGAAATCCTGGTTAGTAAAACTCGATTTTTAAGAAGTAGGACAGATTTTTATTCCCAGGAAAACTCATCCATGGCAACAAATACTCAGTTTTCAAAGAATAAATTTGAGATCCCAAAAGAGAATACTTCTATCTCTTGCAGGAGCAATAGCCCATAACAAGAGCTCATTCCTTCCCAAATCTTTCTCTTGCTTTACATATGTCTATTGTCACTGTTGGCAGGTGTCCATATGAGATATGTCCATATGGGATATAGATACCACAATGTTCCACAGCAACACAGTATCTTCAATAAGGACATTGTACCAAGTCATTGTTGGGATACATGACTTATTACATAAGAAATGTGTTATTCATTTAACTTTTTTGTTTGTTTATTGTTACATTTGTATTACTTCACCAGAAGTGACTTACAGGCTTTTCTACAAGAAATTGTACATGTTTTTGTACTTTACATACTGTATTTATGACCTTATTTTAGTAAATATGCATTATGCACACAATCTTTTTTTACTAAAATTGTCTAAATATATATTTATTTTTTATTGGAAAAAACATGAAATGCACCAGTGATCATGACAACAGCCAAGTTTGTTGCAGCCACACATGTGAACTTCTACTGCTGAGTAAATCTACTGCTGCACTGAGGCAACACCCAACATTGGGAATGAGGGGGTTGCCTTAAATTAGTCAGTAAATATATAAATGTGATGTATCATTTATTATATTAAGTAACTTAGATATTCTGTTCTGTAAAGAAAAAACTTTACTTAATGCTTAAAAATCTCTCCATTTAACATGGCAAATTTTTGTACATCAACTGATATGAAGAGAGAAGGAAACATTTTCACCCAAATGAAAAAAGAGACAGTAAAACAGCATGAGCTTTAAAAGCCACCTTTATAAAATCTTACAGTACCTGATGGGAAGTATTGCATAATATATGAAACAAAAAGGGAGGGTGGGTGATGAAAGAACTTTGCATCTCAGCAGAATTATTTTGTGAGATATAGAACCTTTAAAAGAGCTGCTGATAGTGCAGATCAACCTGGTACAGACATTGCAAAACTGCAGTGCTTACTCTTTGTTTTTATCAACAGTTGAGCTGAGTGATATTTTTTGTCATTCAGGCAGTTCAGTGATGACAACTGTAGGAGGCTGTCATTTCCGCAATTTGCAGCTTCTAATGTTGTAGTTTGTTTTAGTCAAGCCCTAAACAACAGCTGTATCAGCCTTGACATGAGCAAAACCATCATATTTCAGCTATATAGTTTTCAATTCCACTCCTGTTTTGTTGTCATCATCATACCAGGTTTATTTTAGTTCAAGACCTGAAAGACACAGTGCAGCTCTTTGTTGCTAGAGTTTAGGTGCTAATATGTCTTCTTTAGGGATTTGTTGAATATGCTGGGTATTTTTTTTTAAACGTATAAATCAATAGCACAGCATGGGTCTATAAAGTCACCTGATAACAAAACAGATGATTCCTAAAGCTCATTCAAAAACTATGAATGTGACAGCACTGCAAAATATTTTATCCTTTCTGTGTGAAACAATAAGTTCTTTTTACATAAACGTACATGACTTTTTTATAGTCTGTATATATCTTCATAAATACAGCCAGCACTTTTATCAGCGTTTTTATTACGCTATCTGCACCATTAAAGAAACTTTCAAGGGATCTGAATACAACATTTTTTTACATCAAATCCCCAATCAATATATGTAGTGTCTCTTGGCTCTTTGTCTGTGTTAAGCAGAGCTTTCCATTGTAGCTTAGTTCACTTTTAATCTTTATCTGTGTCACTAAAAAGAAACAATGCAATCTACTGCACAGCATGGCTCCTTGTCTTGCAAAGAGGACACTAGTCTTTAAAGTCAAGCCTTCATTTAGCCACCGACTGGAACAAAGGAGAAGCTACAAAGGCTTTGTTAATTTGACTTACATCAAAACAAACCAATGTTTCCAACAAAGAGCAGTGAATGAATGTGGGATTGAAATTTATCACCATTATAATAGTGTTGTTATATCAAGATGATGCAAAATAGGCCTAAAATGAAAATCTACTTATGAATTTACTTTTGTAACTGCAGTGATTTATTTTGTTAACAACAAACAAATAAAAAATTTGCCCATGTTTGATATACCCATGTTTAGGCAAAGAGTTATAAGTTATATATATTTTGAACTTGACACACACTTCATATGATATATGGGGATTTTTCAGTCAGGGGCCTCTGACACGGGCTGAATCATCCAAATATATTTTTATTATAATATGTAATGGTGTGGATTTATAAAATTGTGTGTAATGGTAATGACAGGTGATGGTAATGACATGTTTTACTTCTTTTCACTTCATTCTGGTCTTATTGATTAATTATAGAGAAAATTAAAGTCTAGGGACAAGCCTGGAATTCTGCTAAATGTAAATTTAATTTGACCCTTCAATGTATTTAAAAGTTAGGAAAAAGTAATTAAAGAGTCAAAAAATATTACTTTTTTTTAATTACATGCTATCCTTAGAGTCACTGTAGGCAAATTTTCTAATTTAAGAATCAGTAATATACGTATTTGTCTTTGTGTAATGTAACTAAACAAAGAACAATAAATTCGATTTCGAAGGTGAAATTCAGCATCAGTTCCCTTTTAATTATGTTTAAATACTTTAATTAATTGAAGTTATAAAATTGCACTTCAGGTCTCTACAGTGAGTTCTAACAAAAGACAATTCCAACCAGTGGGTTAAACTTTTGTTGCAGTGCCTAATTGATTTCTATGATCCATAAAGCTTTGAGTGGATTTTCCTTATCTCAGATCAGCTACGCGACAGGCCTGTCTTTATTCTTATAACTGTTTTTTGTGTGGTTTTTGCATGGGTGAGCCTGAGAAAGGTTGTAAGAAGTTAATTACTTTTTATAGAGGCCAAAAACTGTCTTTCAAAGGAAACTGATGTAGAAGACTTGCTTTAAATGATTCTTTCTTTTTCAGTCTCACAGTAATACAGTCTGGAATTAAGCATTCAGTTTTAGCTTATGATAAATGAGCAGTGGTCTGTAATTCTCAGATTTTATTAAGTAGATTAATCATTACTTCATTAAAAATGTATCCATTGGGTTGAGCAGCAGATTGAATAAGTAGCCTATATGGCGTCTCTATTTCTATGTCTGTTCATCTCTTTCTGCCCGAATCTTTGAGATATTGGGTTAATAAAAGTTTTTTCTATATGAACAATCTGAAGAAGTATTCAATGAACTGTATGCATCAGTAGTTTTTTAATTCATTTGCAGCTAGAAGTGGTCTGACTGCCTCAGGGAAATATGTGCAGCTCTCAAACAGTCCATATTTAACCTTATGATCCTAAAGAAATATTTACTAAGACCCTGTTAAAAAAGTGTGTGTGTGTGTGTGTGTGTTAGGTTTAGAAAATAATTTCAGAAGCTCAGAATAAAACCATATGTAAAAAGTCTATGTAAAGTGGGAGAGTAATGAAATGTGAAGTAATAACATGTAAAGTTATGATAGGACAACCTGGGGGGGATTATGCTTACATGTCCCTAAAGGGCTAGTAACGCGTAAAATTACCTACGATGTGAAGATCAGTCAATAGTCTCTCTGAAAAAAGAAGCTTAAACATTTCAAATAAAATCTGAATGAAAATCCTGAGCAACAAGTAACCCCATTTGATCACATTCACACAGATAGTTTAGGAATATTACAGGTACCTTATTCTCTTTAAAACACTTTAAAACACTATATATTCCTCCCACTGACACATAACACATTTTATGTACTTTCACATTTAGAAACATGGGATTCTATAATATCACTGTTGTGTTTGGTCCAGGTTATTTGTCTGTGCAAACAAGCAGTACATATGTCATGGATGTTGACTTTGAATTAGAGAAATGGTATCAAAAGGCATAAGCCTTAAAGACAGACAATCTAACACACATACTATGAGGTCTTTTACAGACAGTGAGAAAGGGTTCGGGAGAGGCCGGGGCCAAATGAACAGTGGGGAGTCCAATCTCTCAAAAGCACTGAATCAAATCATTGCTTCCAGCTGCAGAAGGAGATACATGATGGTGTATGTGTGTATGAGTGAGAGAAGAGTGTGAAAAGGAGACAGACACTGTAAGTGTGTTTAACACATAGTGTTGTTCTTGATAAAGTCCTCAGATGAAAAGAAACTGGGCCCACTGAGGGCTTCTATTTGTGTGCTTCATATAATCTTAGTCTCCACAAGAAATAAAAGAGAAATAGGATGAGAGAACGGCCACTGAATTACAGATAGAACAGGAAAAGTGAAATGCGGAGAGGGCATGTGGCATTTGAAAGTGGTTACGTTTAAGAATGTGCATTTATGGCATTTTGTCTCTTACCACAGAAAACAATTTCAACTTAATAGCTTCATTGCTTGAAGTAATGCACTTACAATGGAAATAAATAGAGGCAGGCAATAGAGCTAACATTAAAATACATACTGTTTATAGCCATATATGTAATATACCCACAAGACACAATAAGTTTTCTTCAAAAAATGTTTTATTAAAATTGCAATAAAAACACAATCAATATTTTATATGTTAAGATTAGACTACTGTAATATAATTTCTTATTAATCTTGACTGTGCAAAGTTAAATGTAATTTTATGCTTTTCTAAATAAAATTCATTTCAGTGTTTTTGCACATTTGAGCAGAGTCTGAGACATTGTTGAGACCACTTCTGAAACTCCACGTGTCTAACGTGAGATTACTATAGTCTATTTCTCAGGAGAAAAATCTGAGGTCTTCACTGTCTCATCATCTAATGTCTAGGAGATTAGGACACAAAAATTGTTATATTAAAGAGATGTAATTTGTTGTTTTTCTTTCCCATGATAAAGACAAGTGAAAAATTATTTTCTGTGGTAATCAACACTGCAACAAAAGCTGTTGATTAAGCTGAATGTCTTTTTAACCCAGAACATGCCTTGAAGCAGAAAAAGAGCAGGGAACTGGGCACAGTTTCAAAGTGTCTAAATACTAATGAATTTAAAATGTTTAAAATCTGAAGTAACACCCACAGATTTATTGTAACCAGTAGTTAAATGGTATTTAGGTCACCATAAAGCAAAAGACTGTAGTGTTTTTATCTACTGGATAATACATTCTGTATCTATTAAGTGCATTAGATCATGAGTGTTTTTGTGCCTCGATCTTTGCATTTCTCCCTCCACCATACAATCTAACACAACAAATCCCACCCCCACCTCCTACTTCACTGACCGGGCCTTTTCTACTTGGTCTCAGAGGAAGAGTACTAAAGAGGAGGAGTTTGTTTGTGTGCTTGTATGCAGCAGAATTTCACAAACCGTACTGCTGACTGCTTATACCCGAGTTCCAGCTCCAACAGGGAGGAAAATTTATAGTGCTGTTCAGCACAAACATCAGAGTTTGTTGACATACGTCATCCTTGATATGGAATCTCAAGAAATGTACCATTGTGGTTTCTTCTTTGCTCAACAGTCCGTTTCTGGTTTCGTCAAGATTCAGTTTTGCAGGGTGTGTGCACCATTGTAGCTGAGATCAACTTCTGTTTATCAGACTGTCTGTTATTCATTTTACTGTGCTGTGCAAAATTCAAAGGTTATTTGAAGGTTAGACAGGGTTCTTTCACACCAGAGCTTTTGGTGCAGTCTCTTTGGCATCATAGTTTGATTTGTATTGTTGTTGTGAAAGCAATGTAATAAACTTGTGCACACAGGAGAACTGCAAATCTTTTTAGGATCATTTTAATCAATCGATATGAATCACTTGGTTGAATTGATATGAATCAACTTTATTTTTAAGGTGAAGTGTACAACTCCAAAATTGAATTGCAAAAATGGTAATTGTTTGCAAATAGGTTTTTTAAACACTTACTAACCCTTCTACCACATCTTCACCACTCCAAAAGTTCCTCTCCAAACTCACAGTATTAATTTGACTAGAAGCTGGCATGTTAGTCTGCTCAAACAAACAGAGCAACACTAAAATGTCACAAAGCCACAGTGTTTACTCTTGTTTGGAAGTAAGCCTACAAATAGTTTATACAGTAGTCGCTGTATATTAAACCAGGACATGATAAAGTATTTCAGCATCCAAAAAATGGCATACTTTCCCTTTAAATATCTTTATCAATATTTTAACTCATTCTGTTATAGAAAGTAATTCATCCAAAGATACACTCCTTGTAATTAAATGAGCTTCTCTAGTCCTCCCTTCCTAACCAGATCACAAAAGCCTTTTTGCATGAGGAAATTATAGGCTAAATGGATTCTTAAGAGGGTTCTCTAAGTGGTAAGGCGGACCGGAGTCTTGTCTTGTCACCTTCAGTGCTTGGCAATTTTTGATGGCCTCTATTTTGGGTTCAAGCTACACTTCTCTCACAGCAATCATAGACATTACCATTCTGTAAGAAAACCCTTTAACATATTTTTTGTGAGAAACTATTTCTCTTGCTAAATAATAAATGCAATGCAAGACAAACGTTTTTCACTTTTTTCAAAGTTTGAGAACTTGATAATTAGTTGTTGTTTTGTTAGTCTGCTTATTTGTTAAAGCAAACAGTATTAAAAGAAGAGCGAAAAGGTTTCACAGTTTTCCTAGTCTTTCACTTTAGGAGTATTCTTAATCAAATTTACTCACCTTGCACTCTGTAAGACTAATAACCACCCCAAACTGTTATCCCATTAAATTAATATACTCCTACCCCAAAACATAGTGATACTGAGACTAAAACTGGCGTCTTTAACTTTCTTTTTGGCAAATGTAGTATCTCGCTAGCCATGAACTAGTGACATCAAGACACAGCCAGTAGTTCTTGGTTAATCCACTGGAGGGCAGTTTGCAGACACATGTTCCTGCAGACTTCCTATGAAATAATGTTGACCATGGACACAAGTCAAATATACGTAGTACTGTGCCTACTATATAAAAATATTTCACCACTCAGTGGTGGGATTGACCAATCACTATCAAGTAGTTCAGAGAACCATGTAATAAAATTCAATAAATAACATCCATTTTATTCAGCTTTGAGTTTTTACATTATATAATACAGGCAGTATAAAGAATTGCTGGAAAGATTATGAAAGCAAATACAAAAATTCAAACCCACATCTCACATCCTAAATGTTGAATGAATGCAAAACTGAATCTGTTTCACTATAGGCATAATACATGAATATTAGGAATTTGGCAATGCACTCAATTCATCTTTTTGAGTGTTGCTAATGACATGAAACACACTGCATGAACAATTTAACAGCAAGTTTTATTTCAGTCAGTCAGGAGCTACTGTTTAGTGGCTCTAGTATAAGAGCAGAAAGTGAAATAAAGGAAAAGTACATGAAGGAGAAAAAAGCGAGAGAGAGAGAGAGAGAGAGAGAAACAGAGAGAGAGAAGAATGTGAGTATACCTTTCACAACCATGCTCAAAAAACACTTTGCACTGGAAGCATGTCTCCTTGTCGAGGTGTGTGTGTGTGAGTGTACCATTTTTGATTCGAACACAATGGCTCATCAGTTCATAGGCTATAGTTCCAGATGTACACGATTCAACACATTATGCATGCCTAATGATGTAAGAATGACTCAGTCAAACACATGACCATTGTGAAGCTACTGGCAGAATAAAACAACAGTTTACTCTGTTTTTATGCCATCCCACAATCTGTTGATAGTAGTCACAGGAGAGATTGGGCAAAGTTGACCAATCGTACCATAACTGATACCCACAAGGCCACACATTATAAATGACATCAGAGTTTCTTTTTAACTGGTGATGAAACCCAGGGAAATATAACAATGATTTCAGAGGTGATGGCTTTATTGTTGCTTTCATTGCCTGGCATGGGGGCCAATGCCAAACAATGTCAGGTACCCTTGCCATATCAGCTTAATTAAATCAATAAATCACCCCTCTGGGCTCCCAATTCAAGACAAACTATTTCAGAGCAAGTGCAACACTAGTTTTATGTATTTCCCATTGAAAGAGAAAGAGTGTGAAAGAGCTGGATGTCATTTCAGTCCTATTCATTCAGAGGCACTGAAATGTTCCTGAGAATGTGGCTGAGAATTGTAAACAGGATTTATGTATTTTAATTAAGCATTTGTAGAATTACCTTTATTTATGAGTGCACAGGCAAGGCTGAGAGAAATGGTGCGTTGCTAGTGTGGAGAATTTGCCTCTAGCATCTCTTATTGCTCCTACAACACAGGGACACAATCCTTGGAAGTGTACATGGCAAGCATGACCACACGTTACATTCAAATCTGAGATTCATTTATCTGTATGGGTGATTTGTGGAGCAATCGAATTTATGGAACATGTAATTGAAAAAGCAGAAATTTAGCAGAAAAGATGTGGAAGGAAAAAAATGAGGAAGGAAACAAAGGAAGCAGAAAGATGCCAAAAGAGGGAGGCTTTAGCGTTCAACACAAATTTTCACCCCAAACCCTGTTTATCTCTCTATATTTTCAGTCAAGCTAGTGCGCTAAAATGCACACTGAGGGTGACACAATTTATATGGCTTCTGTTGTGTGCCTGTAATGAGGTGAGACTGAGGCGATCACATTTAATTAAGGCCTGTCAGAGTTACTTTCTGCTGCAGGTTTAGTCTCTTCCGTGGCATTAATATAAAATGCCACATTAGATAACTATATAACTTTGCGACTTAAGTTAGACTGAGACTTGGTGATGGGTGGATTGGGAAAGACATCCTCATTGTCCTTCATAATAAACTATTCATAAAATTGCTGTCCCGTCACATTTATGGTTGTACTCTGAGTGTCGATAGCTTCAATGGGAATATTTCAGTCCTCCAGTAAATTAAAAGACTCACTCTCCATCGAGAGAACGGAGTTACTTGTTGTTTGGTGACTGAAGTGCCTTTGTTACTGTGGTAAGAGAGACCCCTGCTGGAGAGAGAAAAAATATACCTGTTAATCAAATCAAATGTTTTATGTATGATGTAAATATGATTTATGTTTTGTGCATTGCTTGTTTGTAGTAAAAATTGTAAAAAAAAAAAACAACAAAAAAAAAAACAATTGTATTGAAAATGACAAATCATGCACGCACAATACTACTGGTTTATAGATTTGTTTATATGCTTTCATTGGCATGTGGCACAAACCACACTTTCTTTATATTTTATATTTAGATTACAATAAACATACACATGGCACATGATGTAGTGTTTAATAAAAACAAGAGGAAGCTCACAACAACTGTAGGTTTTAGACAATAATATTTTAGTTCTAATTCATCCAGGAAAATGCAATGAAATATGAAATCGTACCATTGTGGATTAAAAACCTCAAATGAAATAATGTAGGAGCCGCAATAATAATTACATTTATTCAGCTACAGTAGTATTTTCTTGCCATTTCTGGCTTGCTCACTATTCTCTATACACAGCTGCTTTGCCACAATGTGTTATGAAGTGCTATGAACTGAAACTGAGGCATGTGAGGATGTAATTTTTTTACTCTTTTTGCTTGACCAATAAAATGCTATGGTATTTATTTCTGTAATACTGGTGATGTTTATATTGCTATTCAAACTACTGTAATACCAGAATGAACCACAAGAGGGAAACATAAACAAATTGTTTTAAATCACCTAGGCTGCGATTTTTGAGTCCATATCCGTTTTTGTTCAGTCTGTTTTGTCCCGTCTGTTTACACTTATGCGCGCCACGATTGAACCTCTAATTGATAAAATAAATAAAAAATTAAATTAAATAAAAAAACTCCATATATTCTTATAACTTCTTTATATTTGACTTTTATTTTTTTGCCACAGACAGGCTGTGTTTTTTATTACAGACAGGTTCGGTACATGTGCGAAATGATGACGGATTTGTGTTTAGACACAGGTCGGATGACGGATTTTTTGTGCCAGTGTAAATAGCCTTAGGCAGCTTCTACTGTAGTATATGGCTCAAATATTATTATATTAGATGTAACTTTGCCTAATGGATGATGGTCTCATCAGCCATTAGACCCAAATGATAGAAATGATAATAATATAATAATTATAGTGATTTTAAAATTAACCTCTTATTTTCTTCTTAAATTATTGTAGTATGCGCCTTTGACCTAAAGCAAACCCTGACCTATAGAAACTACTGTACTGTAGAAAATATAGACCTATAGAAACTAAGTGTGGAAAATATAGTTTAAAGAAATCCAAACATAACTTGACAAAAATAAACTGTTGAGTACACTAATCAGGATAAAATATACTTACCAAAGATAGAAGTACTTTAATCTTGTTTTTATTTCTGTGGTACCAAACATGTCTTGAAGGAGAGTCTATCAGGATCCGCACATTGCAGTGAAATTTGATGTCTCTTGTTTAACTATAAAACTAATAGTATTTGTTTCTAACTAATAAATACAATGTGTTTTACTCTCTAAGCCCCAATAGTAATTTTCATTTGGCTTATGTTTTTATTATATAAAAATAATTTCAAAATGAGCACTTGTTATGTTATGTTAGCACTTACAACATGTAGCCTGTGTTACTAATCTATATTTGTATTTGTCCTCTCCCTCCACATGTTTGCAGAAATCTGTTAGTGAATATGTTGATCAGTCTTCTGTATGGTTGTGTGTGAATGTGTAGAGCAGAAGTTTGAACTGGCCAGGACAGCAGTGCTCTCTGAGGGCTTCTGAGCAGGATGTGCCACAGATGGGCAGCTGTCATGTGCACTCAGCATCAGCCTAATCAGAGTCACATATGCTTCCTGCTTTCCACCAACTGTCACAGAGACAGTGCACTGAGGAAACTTTGTACACGTCACATACTTTTCAAAACAATGTCTTAAATGTTTATTTTTTGTACAATTATTGTAAATATTTCCTTTGTAATACAGAAAAAAGTACTACATAGTAGGATTCTGTTATTTTATAAATTAATTAGTCAATATGTTGCAAAGTAATATTCTGCCATGCCTTTGAGCTTTTTTGACAGCAATGTTAATAAAAATGTAGCAAAGTCAGTCTTAAGATTTGACATTACACACTCCTACAATGTATCTATTAATATGCACTGAAAGGTGTTCCAATGTGTTTTAGATATTTCAAGCATTTGTCATCTAGTATAATTATATTATATTATTATTCTTTTTTTTGTCCTGAAGAGAAAAACAACAAACAAGCCAAATTAGAATCAATAATAGGAACTGGCTTAGGTAACAGGATGCCAGATAGATAAAGCAAAGCAGCTTAGCTGATCCCTTTGTTTGGCTTGGTTCACGTTTTTCACGCCATGCTGTACACAGTCTTTCTAGAAGGATTTATTTCTATTCACCACACTTTGATGTCAAAATGGGCCATATAAGAATATTTCTATTAATAAATTATTTAAATACATAAGGTACATACAAATTTTTGCTATGTTATTTATTCCCCATTTACCCTGCAGAGTTTTAAAACAGTAAACATGACTTCAAATTACTAGAGCATGCTTAGTAAAAATCAAAAATCATATTGTCAAAAATCATGAGTATTGCTAATACTGCAATTGATGGAGATTCTTATTTGACGTGTAAACCGTTCTTAAAACAGAAACCATCCCTCAACTTCATATATGTTAAGCCACATTTAAAATTATAATAAGTTCTTCATCCAAAGAACAAACAATTGTATGTAAAGTTTTTGAAGAGCCTTGTTTTGTGATGAGTTACAGATTTTCTCCCCTGTGCTTTAAACAAGGCCAAGAGACATATAAATAGTTTTGAACAAGAGAGGCCAAGACATTAATGCTAAAAAAACTTTTTAAAACATGACTGACTAAATCTTATTTAAAACAACTAAAGGCCTTTATACATTTTTATAGTACACTTGCATACCTCAGAATAAACCTAACCTGTACTATATTAAAAATCTAAAAATATAAAGTATATTCCTTCTGGGTGTTTTTTAAACTTCCATTCCTTGATCTTATTTTATATTTAAGAGGATGACTGGGGAAGAGGGAAGGTGTCCTAAATTAAACCACATATAAATTCCACCCTCAGCAAAATGCATATTCCTTCATTTTCATCAGAGAGTCTTGCTAAAAATGGCTTGCTACTTTCAGGTAACTTATTTGCAGCTCAGTAAAGTGCTGCTGGTCATTTTTAGTGCTTTTTTAGTCAAACTAC
>JAZGTK010015312.1:0-13269 GCA_036877625.1 Ambastaia sidthimunki
ACTTCCAATTTTGCTGCATTGCAATTGCTCACCTCCCTACAGCAACTGTGAATGACTTGAGTTTGCAAATCAATGTCAGAGTAAACAGAGATAACAGAAAAAAACAGACAATCTAGATGACTGTCGCCAGGACAACGTTTCAGATGCTTTTGTAACCTTAGTCGACTGCACCAACATAAAGGCAGATACAGCTGAACTAGTACAAACACAAGATGGCAATATAGGTCATTCTATACATTCCAATCTAATCAAATTGGTCTTATCACTTGTTCTTAAACAAAAACAAATATTAAAGGTTCTATGTGAATATTCTCAGAGCTTTAATGAGGGCCAGTTGTGTTCTGATCACACTATTCATGGCATTTTTCAAACTGTGTGGAGAGTGAGAATATTACTGGCAATGCGACATCGATGAAGTCATCCATACATGACCGGTTAATTGAAAAAAAAGTGTGTTTCTCAGGGAGCGCAATTTCCTCAGACGGGAGATAATTAGGAGCCACCACTGTGAACCAGAACTGCTTTGTACTCCCTGAATGTGTGTGTGTGTGTGTCTGGATGCATCCTATTTCCCTCAGAGCCTTTAGACTCAAATAATCTATCTATCCGTCTGGGGTTTTGTTTGTGAAAGGTTTAGACAGTATGAGAGTATTTTCCTCTATCCACACACACAGTGTGTGAGACGGCTGCCGGAGGCCCTATTGATTAACACACTACAGAGTCAGACTCAATCCCACTGCAGTAGTGCTGGAGAAAACTAACATAAGGGCATTAGGAACAGACAGTTCTAAATTAAGTGTTGCTAATTGAAATCACTATGGTTACCAAACTGATATGACAGCATTCTGTGTTGGGATGTTTCTGTAGTATGCAAACAGCATAATAAATAATTCATGAAACCGTAAAATAAATTAACAAAGGTCAGAGAAAGGACAGAAGGACAGAGATAAAGAAAGAAACATTATACCAGATTTGTAAACAGGGACAGTTGTGGCCTAGTGGTTAGAGAGTCAGATATGTAACCAGAAGAATGCCAGTTCGATTCCCAATGCTGGCAGGAAACAACTGAGGTGCCCTTGAGCAAGAAACCTTACCTCCAATTGCTCCCCGAGCACCACAATACTGCTCCAGGTGTGCGTTTATAACTCACAGCTCTAATGTGTGTGCACTAACTGGATGTGTTAAATGCATAGAACACATTTCAAGTACACGTCACTTCACTTCAGTTAACCCGCAAAAACAAATTATGAACAACAGATCAATTACAACTGCTCCTATTAAGCCACTCTACCCTCAAAACCAATCAAAAAATTGATCTTTTTATTTAACAGAGTTTTAATGGCCGCCAAACACTAATCATTTAACTGCAGGATACAGATCTGAATATGCAAATAGTTCACACTGTGGTTAAAGCTGACTGCCGGCCTGCTGGCAGATTTCTGCCTCAAGACTCTGTGTTTTCCTCAATGTTTGACTCTCTTATGATCAGACATCATCTGCTGATCACAGAGCTGAGTTGAGTCTTTATTTCAGAGCTAAAACAACTGCAAAATTTATCAATCCTCCCCCATAACAACTTCTAATGGGGGAATTCCCCCCGTACACTAAAGTTACTGTCTTCAAGTATTATTATTATGAAGTTAAAAGTGAATTTAGAGTTCTTTAGCATTGCCGGTGTCATGCTCTGAACACTGTCCACACAGCAAACCAAACCGTGACTCCCAAACCGTGACATAAACCAAACTGTGGCATTGGTGTATTGTTACACCCCTACAGCGTTACAATAGAAATGTCATCACAACTAAATCCTGGCCATTCTACAGCAGGCAGTACAGACAGACACGAGACCAGCTCCAAAAACAGAGCGAAATACTGTGGCATGAATGTCAAGGGAGCCACTCTCGATTAGACATATTTAGGACATGGTATCTTTTTCTTTTGCAGGCGAGGTTTTCTTCTCTAAACTACTGATGCATTTTAAACTCACATAGATCCTGTCTGAGCACTGGGTCAAACCCAGGTCACAGTATTGTGCAGTCAGTCTTGGTCTATGTTAAGCACTGGGGCATTTTTACCTCAAAGCTAGCAGAGGATTCAGGCCAGGGCTATTTCTGGGACACAGACAGCAAACCCAAGAAATCAAATATACAATCTTTCGGTAACCTACCCAGATATTTAACCACTAGCCGCCTTCATACCACAAATGCATGGTAATGATATTCAAGGGGCTATGGATAGAAGCAAACATGCATGGTTAACTCTCCAGACCGAACCAAAAACATCTGCCAGGTCCAGAAACAAACTCGCTCTGTGCCTCCCCGTGTGACCGTAAATGCGATCACAAGCAATAATGGTTCCACCACAGATATAAATGTTGAGACCCTCTATCTACAATTCATTCTTAGCAGCTGAGCTTCTTGTATTTACACAGAACAGGGGCCTTATGTTTATTCTGATTCTTAAGATTCTTAGTTCTTTTAAACTCAAGTGACATTATGATAATAAGCCTCCTATCTGCCTGTCTATCTTTCCATTCGATCAGTGTTCTATGTTACTCGAAACTGCCACTCAGAACCTGCACCCGATGATGCAGGTGCAGGTTCTGCATGCAATGAATGCGCCGCACATGCACACAGACTCTGATCATTCACAAAATTCCCTTGTGTGTGTTTGTTTTATATCTCATAACTGTATTTTGAAAGACTTTTAAACTGATTTTTAAATAAGGTAAACTGTCAAAATTCAAGAGTAATGTTTTTTGCTAAAGCTTTTAGAATGTTAGCCAATGACATACCTTTAAACGTTCTGCTAACATTATTAAAAGAACGTTTTGATAACGTTGAGAGAACATTAACCAATTTTCAGAGAATGTTCCCTGTATAATAAAATGCATTTCGTAGTGTTGTTTTTCATGAACAATCACTTTTATGCATTCATGGGTTTATGCATTTGTAGATTCATAAGATCAGATGACAAACTGTGTAAAAATATGCAAAAAAAAAATACATGAAATCATACAGGGGACAGAAACTTTTCTCCACAGCACTGTATGCACACAGCAAGCACATTCATAGCCATCAACATAGTCTTATTCCTTCACAGGCACCCTTTGACTACAGAAACCAGCGTGTTCAGCTCACTGTCTAAACTCATGCAGACAGATCTGCCAGTCCTGCTAAAGAGAACATAACTCACACTGCTTTTCTACACCCGAGTGTGAGGTTGCAATTTCAGACGCTCCCATTGTACTCCCAGGTGCTGAATATCCATTTCAATCCAAGACATCTGTATGCGCAGCGCAGACATCGGCACACAAGTCTGTTCTTGCCGTGCCCTCATTCTCTCAGAAGCGCAGCTCGTTTGTACCGCTGTTAAAGTGAATTACTCCAGATAGAGAGAGAGAGACGCAGAGAGGAGTGAAGGGTTCGAGAAGAGGAAAAACAGGAGAGGTGATCGACCAACACTCCATGCCTACGTTCCGTCTCCTCTCACTGCAAATCAACAGCAACGCTTTGATGCAAACTGTGAGGGAGCAGCGGGCTAACGTTTGCAGGGCTGTAGCAGTCAGTGGGTGGTGATCCAGAGCGGGAACTAAAACACGCGTTTATGTGCGATTAGACAAGATAAACAGCAAGCTAGCTCTTCACTAAACACGGAGAGAAAGATGTGCTTTGAAATGGAAAATGGTAGGCTAGATATTAAACTAAAAAAAAGGTCCAGAGTCTAAAGCAATGTTTCTGAAATGAAAGGTCACGACCTAAATATGGGTCATATGTCTGTTTAATGCATCCTAAATAATGCTAAATATGCTACTATGTAGATATGCACACCATTAGAATGGCACAATAAATAGGCTTATTAAGGCAATTTTACAAGGCAGGACATTTTGTTTTTGACATGAAATGTCATATGTTCAGGTAAAACTGCAGCGCACTAACAAAATTAGCTATTTTGTATTGCTAAAAATATATTTTAGCAATACACAAATCATTTCAAAGCAGCTTTACAGAAAATCATAAAGATAAATGCCCAAATTTAGATGGAAAACTAGAAGACTGTACTTGTCTTTGAGTCCCTAAGTGAGTATTTAGATTAAGATATCAAACTCTTAACACATGGGACATTATCAAGGGGGACAAGCTGCAATATTGGCCTGTGAAATATGATGGGGGATAGAGAAACTGTATAAAATATTTGTCACAGGCAAACCTAATTTGAGGGTCCTGCAATAAATCATGTAAAGCCTATGTTTACAGTCACGTTTACTGTACACTGTACAGTTATGCTACAACACAATAAGCACTAGTGTACTGTTTTAATATCTGGAGAGAGTATAAAGGCCCTTTGGTTTCTCTTTAAGAGGCTGGTAAGCGCTGAGGGAGAGTGGGAGTGCTGACGAGATGGTTATTGACAGGCTTTAAACTGCTGAAGCGTGCAGTGATTGAGGACACGGCCGATGTACATGCAGATGAATACAAATGGGATTTCACACATGAGGGAACAACCAGACAGATTACTGTAGTAGATGCTGCTCTTTTGAACCGATCTAGAAACATCTTGATCTAATCAGGTGTAATGGATGACACTATCCAGAGGAATTATAAAAATGAAGAACATAAAGCTAATCTTAGGCAATGCAAGGAAACTGGATGCTATGTACAGGAGGTGTAGATGAAGTAAAGCATACACACCTTAGTTTTGTGGCATTCGATGCTTCGTCCGCTACAGCAGTACAGGACCTGAGAGGGACACAATAAGTCTGTTAACCTATTATTGCTTTATGTCAACACAGCAAGTATTCTAGCCACCCCAAACTTTACACAAACTTCACTTTCTCCTAAAAAAAAATAAATCACATAGCAAATTATACTATGTGATTTGAACTTTGCAAATCATACTGTAACTTATAACACAGCACCAACAAGCACAATTAAGGTGAATGATAAATATTTGTCAAATATATTATGATACAATTTTGTAAGGTGATCTATAGGTTATTTGCACTGTAGCATTGTGTAGATAATGGGTTGATAATGAATGAATTACAGCTGCTAGATGTATAGTATTTGCATGCAGATTTGCACATTGTTTTAGCATCTGTTTTGCTAAAGAATTTATGCAAATCAGGTTGCCGCGGATCAGCCGCTACAAACGTCCGTATGCATTTGCACTGCGTTATACGCAATTCTGGGGGCCAGTTCTGAGTCCTACAGCAGGATGCAGCTCAGACTGTCTTGTTCTCTTCAGAGGATCTGAAGAGGCCACTTTTAACCCACACCAGCCAAAACAACTTGTCTGCTTCCTCCAGAAAAGATGTCTTGGTCTTTTAGCTGCAACGAGCATGAACAAGCCCATTCTGTGGGTATTATATCTGCTAAGCCTGTATTTTAGAACAAATGTCTCACATATCACAGTGCTCTAGGGTCTGGTTTGCTGTCTTAAGCCATAAGTCTTAATTTTAAACATGAAGCAGCTATATTAAAACCCATTCAAGTCAGCAATGGAACTGAAACAAAGCTTTATTTGCCAACAGGCTCAAATGACAAAGGGTTTTCAAGGGAGCTGTCAGATGGAGGAGCCAGAAGGGACGGACAGCCAAATGAAGATTCAGAGAGAGAAACTTCAGATGTAAACTCTGGAAAGATGAAAGAAGTGACTGAACGTATCAGCTACAAAAGGAGAAGAAGAGAAAAAAATGGCCCTGCTGGATATCACACAAATGCAACAAAGAGCAAAAGGACAGACGGAATCCAGAGCCTCTTTCACACACACATATATTTTACGTCAAGTACATGAAGGTACAATATCCCCTGCAAGCACACTGTTCAGGGTCCCTCTGTTATCTACTTACAGGGCCCTATGGGACATGAAAAGTGAACATAGTGAGCACTCGGTAATGGCAACAGTTCCTTTAAAAGTTAAGTTTCTTCCTTTAAAAGATCACACACAGTCACAGTCAGACATGATGAAATGTTAAATAGATTCAAGCAGATTTAAGCAAATTGGTTGGTTGGATAAGAACTAATGACTTGACTGCATGCCAAAAGCAGTCAGTGTTCACTCAGATTATGCTTAATGGAAGCTCTTTTTATTGCAAAATATCAAAGCAAATTACATGTCTTTAAAAATGCTGCTGGGCACGTGCACTACTGCTCATGACATGTATATAACTTTTAACTTATTTAAATAGCCCAGCATATCCTTCTGGATTGAGAATCACATACACACATGCAGGGATTAACCACACTTTGGGCAATATGATAAAGTATATATGGAGACATCCCAATTAAAACACTCTGTGTTTTCTAATGGATCCTCCCTGTCTCCACACACACGCACGCACGCACGCACGCACGCACGCACGCACGCACGCACGCACGCACGCACGCACGCACGCACGCACACACACACACACACACACACACACACACACACACAGAGCTATATTTAACTGGTGGTAATCATAGTTCATTAATGATGAATAGTGGAAATTCCTGCTTTTCCTTAAAGGATAAGTCCACCACCAAAATGATATTTTGCCCATAAATTATCTACCCCCAAGGCAATTTAAGAGGATATGACTTGAGTTATATTAGATGATTTCCTGGTTCTTCCCACCAAAATATAAATAGAATGACAGAGACATAATAAATTACTATGTTCTCTCTTGCCTGGCATTCAAAGAAATAACAACAAACTTAGAACAACAACAAACTTAACTATGACGATGATAATACAATCATCTGATCTTCTACATGCTAAAAGACAAAAATACATTTTTATGAGGAGACTCAAGCTTAGGGACTGAGGGAGGACCACAGCTAGACAGAGACCTCAGAGATGAACCTGTGTTTGGACAGCTATCACTCAAACAAGGCTAAATAAGATACAGCAGGCTGAGGTTTAGTCATGGTTGCTTTAAAAGTTTTGCTTAGTTGCATTGTCAATATTTACTGTCCTAATTTGAACAAACGATTCTTGCAAAGTGGATTGTATTTGTATGGGCATAACTAAAGGAGTGTTGCTAAAAGGGCTGACATCAGAATAAATTCTGAGGTAAAAGAGTAAAATATCATGTTTATAATTTGATTTGTGATGGATGCTGGTTCAGCCTGATTCTGCATGCTCTTGTGATAAATTTGTAATATTTATAAAAGCTTTTCACCTAAATGTTAACAACACTAGCAACATCTTGGTTAACAAGACAAAGAGGGTGAAAAGCTTGTGTGCAGATCTTGTAATGCTTTCACTGAGACACCAATGTCATGTTTAATAGCATTTTGCAGTTGCTAATAAAGTTTACTAATGAAATAAAACACTGAGGTATTTGAAGAGAATTGATTTCTGTGAATTCTGACTACAGTATATAGAGTATTAACAACCTGGATGTAAACACCACATATGCCAAGCATACAAATAACAAACAAAAGTGGTATTCAATGCAATGAAGGACGCTCAGAGAAATGCGACGGATGCTGTATGCACAAGCACAACATTAAAAAAATGGCAACACCTTCCATTAAGACTTAACAGCACACATGCAACTGCAGGGAAAGTTAATTGCATGAGGACTGTAATATGCAAATTTGGATGGCGCTCAAAGCAGAATAAAGGAGGCGGTCTTTATCAAACCTGAACACTGACTAAGCTTTCAGGACCGCCTGCCAAAACACTCAGCCAACATCTTTACTATGACAAATAATCCAATTTACACTTGCAGTTGACAGTGACACAGAGTCTCTCAATGTTACACGTGTAAACAGGTTGAAACATTGAAAGTATAGATGCATCGATAAACAACAGTGGCATTAACAAATCAATATAGAACCCTGATGCCTTATCAAATCACTTTACATGATATGGGTTCTTGTTAGGCCTCAGTTAGGCCTATTTACAATCTATAAGTACTCTGAGGAATATGAATGTTTTTATGTGCTTCTCGTATAACAATGCTGGTTGGGAAATAGACCATAAATACAGTATAAAGCAACACTAATGTCCTGCTTATACTTCACTTAAGTGTTTTGGATCTAGACCTTTAAGCTACAGCCCTTTTAATGTTTATTACCCTCAAAGGAGTAATAAAGGCCAAGATGTTTTGGGGATAGTCTAGCATCACCATTGCACAACTTACAATTTGGCTTAATGTAAAATGTTATTGCTCTGTCCATAATTACTTCTCAAATTCACCATTCCTTTGCCAATAATCAGAAGTACAGACTTTGAATATAAATAAAGTCTGCTTTACTTTTAATGTCCTCTGTATCGTCACAATAAGCTTGTCTGACAGTGTAACCTCACCCATGGGGCAGCGGTTTACCAGAAGGACAGTGTTTTATGGTGGTACGACAGCTTCCTGTGTAACACTGTGTGGCGAAAGGTCATTGTGTCAAAAGACAAATATGTTGCTAGCCATATCAACAGAAACAAACACTACAGACTAAACTGCAGTAAAACCAAACAGAAAAGCCTAGCAATTAATTTTAATGCTAAAAATACAGCTGACAAATAAACAAATAAATCAGTTCATTTTTACTTATTTAAATTTAAGTTTAAATTATTTTATTATGTGAGAAGAATGACACCGTGGAGCAATAACAGACTAGCAATAACAGACAGCAATCGTTGCCTGTTGACAACATACATTCAAAAGTGATTGACCAATCAGAAATAAGTATTCCAGAGACTCTTGCATTCATTTAAAATATGAATGGATGTGAAGGAAATTTGTGATTTAAATATAAACAAATGAGGTCACAGGGAGGTATGCAAAACACATAGTGATAATTATGCAACAGGAATCAAAATGAGCTTAAATTAATACCCTGACTAAAAGAAAATGATCTCTAAAAAAAGTGCGAGAGGCTTCAGACTAAGTGTATCCAGTCTTGTGTTCTCTCTCAATATCCAGCTGTCTGCTCAAATAGGCAAATCCATGCAGATGGGAATGCAATCTGTTTTAATGGCTCATTTCTAATCACCACATTAGAATAGTTTTGCCAGAGCCTGATTTACATACATTTGTCATGTTTTTAAATGAGGTCCAGAACCCAAGCAAGCAAGTTTAATTAGTAAATGTCAAAATATGCTATTCTCTATCCTAGAACACTAAGCTGACAAGATGACATAAGAAAATTAAGACCAGAGCAAATAAACTCATTCATTAAAGTTACCCAGATCTCATACATTTTCACGCAGCTAATACATCATTTAAATAAGGACTCTTTCAATCCAGGCATAACTTAATGGAGAGCATGATGCTTAATGCCTAATGGCTATAATACCTAACATAACAACAACATATTTACAGGCAAAATAAAAGCCTAATAATAATTTCAACTATTAGATTTGTAATGTTTAAAAATCCCTGACAGTTTTTTTGGTAAATGTTTTATTATTCATGTTAGTTTTTAGTTTGTCACATACAGTACAAAATATTACACAGCGATTCAAAGCCAATTGAATGAACCGTGACTGCATTTTTATATATTTATAAAAGAGAATATATTAAGACATAGCCGAAAACACAAAACAAATGAATTATGCATATATCACTCAGAAAGAAGTTCATAATCACTTGAAGAAAAGTCTGATTTGAACTAACTCTATTACCTAATGTAAACTACAGATTATCAGTGGAACAGTTCTCTCACAGAGAGTAAATCATTTACAGATTCTATCATTACCTGCATACACACCCACCTCAGTGGAACTTACTGATACTGATACCTGACAACATAAAACAGGTGAGAAAAGACTTTTCCGATGCTCTGTTACTCAATACACCTCCTGCAGACGCTGCTGGAGTTGCCACTGATGGCTTTCAAGTCTTTCTAAGTCAAGACATATAAAGGGTATTTGATCCTTCAATTTTCTTCTGACTTCTACTTAAGTGTGTTTCTGTTCACACAGTGGCTGCCTCAAAACTCTATAGATAAGAATTGTGCTTTAAAAGTGACAGTTATGACAAAATTAAGGTATTATTTACTATATGAATATTTTTTGGCAAAACATTAATTCTCTCTTTAAACTGGTATCTGACCTGTTGTCAGTAAGCTAAAAAAAAGCTTTTTAATCTGGCCATTTATCACAACCTGCACATGCTTGTCTCAAACACTTTTGGCATGACAGGTTAAATCAAACCTGCTTCTTCAATGGAAGGGTTTGCTCAAAGTTTCCCACACAATGTGTTTATGAGCTTCCATCATTGGTTGAGGGAAGAATAAATTTTAGATTGAGGGCTTTGGGAGTTGTTTATTTCCAAACCCCGTCCCCCAGAGATGTGATTAATTGGTCTGTGAAAATATATCCCTCTCAGTAACTCCTGCAATGAAGCCTGGCCTGGGTGCACACAGTAAGACCATCAAGGCAATTTTAGTGATTTAATCTGAAGTCTAATATGAAACTCAAACGCTGACCGCTCTAATAGGTTTGAGTACAAAGTAATGAAGTTTTGCTTTTTCATCTCATTAAGTTGGGAGAATGTTTTTCTGGAAACCAGCTCCCATAGAGGGTCTTGAATTTCCTCTCTATCTGATTTTGTGGCTCAGAACATTTAAAAACAAGTGTTTTTTAGATTGTAAGAAAAAATATACAGATGGATGTAGTGTTACAGAGGCCACATGCTTTAGATGTAACAAACCACAAGGTTATTTGCTTGTAAAGTAACCACGTTTGTGTGAGAAAAAACATATGTTTGAATTTCGTTGGGATTAGCGCCACCATGGCATTAGCGCACATGGTATCAAAAAATAAGTGGTCTACAGTAAAACCTGCTGTTCTCAAATTCATTAATGTATGAACACACGACTAAAATGAAATAAAACAAATGGGCTGGAGATGAACAAATGACAGATTTTCACACTGAGCAATGAGAATAGGACACAGACAAGAGCCATCTGCTCCTTTCATTGTCTCACCTGTCAATAAACACAACAAAAACAACAGTCCCACAATCTGCAGGTCGATATGTTTCAATCAGTAAATCAGTCCAGTATGAGCAGTGAAACCAGTGTGATTTCAGTCAGTTTGGACAAGAGGATATTCCCGCTGTTACACATAAATATAAATATGCAATTGAACTAAACAGGCTATAAATTAAAAACAGTTCTGTTGTTGGCAAATAAACAAAAAAATTGGGCAAAATATGTTATACAATGGCCAATTCCTTGACTGGGCATGTTATCATACAGTACCTGTTTAATGAAAACAATAAGGCACTCAAGGCTGTGATATATTGGAAATATAGTCACAGCTGAAGGGGCTGCAATGCAGAATTTCTTGCCCTAATTCACAATAAAGCACAGCCTCTATTACATTACTGTTTAAATGACGTCTAAAGAACTATGCATTCTATGTGCATATACAATATTATACATACTGTAAAATTATATGGAACTAGATTGTTGGGTTTTAAGAGGCACACAGCATAGAGAAAGGTAACATATCTAGCATTTAAAACATCATAAATTCTGAGCAAACCCATATGATAGCGAAGAACTTTGCATGCTTCACTGATGTTCCCTGAAGACCTGGAATCCGTTTTCCTGTTCATTTGCATTTTTAACATTGATTTTACATACGGTACTAAAATTGAACCGTCTTACTTGACCTCACACTACATTATTTTAGCACATAGAACAGGCAACTGAATCGCTAAAACCTCATTAGCATACTGAAAGTCTCACTCGTCCTCTTCCCTCTCTCATGCATTTATAATGATAAAGAATATTTGGGGGAATCCTCAGGCTGAGGGATTAGCATTAGCGCCGTGTTAAAATATGAGTGTTTCCACAGACCTCTGGTGCTTTTTTATCTCTCTGTTAAATGGAGGCTCAGAAGAGCCTGGAGACATGACTAGTGAGGCACAGTGTTGATAACTGGGTTTATAACTTCACACACAGAACTGAGATGAAAGAGTTCAAATCCAGCTTGCATCACAGAGAACCTGTGGCCATTTGCTTTAAAACACTGTTCCGCTCAATTAATGGATTCCCAACTGCAAGTTAATGATTTGTTTACATCATTCATCATTCCAAAATGTTTACAGAAGTCTCATCACATTTTTCATATATTAAATGTTTGCATATATACTGCTGTTTGTTATATTGAGTCATACACACTAACTAAATGAACAACTAATTAAATATTATTCCTTCTTGTGTTTATTTGGTAAAAAATAGCGTTAAACATAACTTATGAATATGCCTGACAATAATGACTGTTAAATTAAATATCTATAACAATATCTATGTTTATCTATATATACTGAATTTTGTAAAAGGTTAAACTGGAATTTAATTGGTTCAGCTACATATCCCAGTTCTTCATTCAATTACTCCTTACCTGACAATTTGAGAGAGAGAGAGAGAGAGAGAGAGAGAGAGAGAGAGAGAGAGAGAGAGGAAAGAGAGAGAGGGGGGAAAGAGAGGAAGAGAGGGACCGTGATCATGGCCTTTGGCTCACAATGGGAATTATTTATGGAAGAACAGTGAGTCTGGCAATAAGCATGAGCACCTTGTGGGGGGCAGGAACACAAACCAGATCTGTGTCCTTTTCAACAGCCTGGGATACAATCTCACCGCTGACTGACAGCCACTAGTTTGAAGAAGCTGTAGTTCTGCTGTACAGACCCAATTACAAAGTGATTTCACATAAACACGGGGTATATATTCTGTACACATCCTGTTAGCTTGAAAAGAAAGGCAAACTCAAGATAAGCAACAACCATGTTTAACATATCTACCCATCTTTCCAAGAAACACATGGACAAGCCAGTTATGACAGGAAAATACAGGAAAGTCAGGGCTGATTTGACACAGGTGTGTATATATATATATATATATATATACGCAAACCCTGTAAGTAATTAGACCTAGACTGGATTATTCTCATGTGGGTATTGGGGAAACACATCAGACATCACGAAACCAAATACACTGGAAGATGCGTCAACAGAACTTAGGTTCCTGGAATCCCTTATTCAAAAAAACAGTCTGGGGATTAATTGCGTTGCTATGGCAGCATAAGGAAACAGCATAACACTAAAGAGACTTTATGAATTATGTTACAGCATTAAAAATTAAAAATGTTTGATAGTACTTTTAGTGGGGGTTATTTTAGATTAGTACAGTTTACTTTGCCACAAAAGAAACAAGGTGCAGCATTTTTTCACATTTACTAGTAACAACCATAATAGTAATAATCACAATAAACAATTCTTCCACCCAGTAATATAGCTCATTAGTCTATTGTTAGGTATAGTGCAGA
>JAZGTK010015313.1:0-13268 GCA_036877625.1 Ambastaia sidthimunki
GTGAATGAAGGGTCAGGGACGTTACTACATGTCCAAAGAGGAAGAGTGGACATAATGAAAAGCTTTGTTATCAACAACAAATGTAATGGCGATATCACCCTGACAAGGTCAGAACTTCAGTAATCTGTGAAATGCCACTCATTAAATTCAGGAAAACTGAGAACCCACGGCAGGTGCCAAAGCAGTAAATCAATGTAAGTGAAACAGGCCCATGCCACACACTGAGATTTACAATAAAGACTCGATGATATACTGAACATTCACAAAGAATTCACAATGATTGTCCTGCTGAATAAATAAGCAACATCATAAAAACATTTTAAAGCTGCAATTTATAACGTTTGCCTCTCCATCGCCATCTGTGTTTAAAACATAAAATTGCAAGTTACTTTACATACTTTTTTATTAGGGAACTTTAAGTCAAATAAGCCAAATTGACATTTCCTGGAAAATCAGACCCGACAGCTCAAATTATAAAGCATTAATATAAGCTTATCGTTGGGAGTCGGGGTAAGGAGATTGTGTTGAACACTTATCTGTCACGCATTTGCTCAATAACTCATTTTAGTTCATTTTTAACCCCCCAAAAAGTTACAGATTGTAGCTTAATGAGCATTCCTGTAAGCATGAATGAGTAAATGATCATGAGTTAGCATTTCTGTTCATCCAGGTTACCTTATTTTGGATGGTGTCGGTCCAAAAGACCCTTTGCAGCTGATAGTGAAAGTCCACACCAACTGCAGTTCCTCTGTTCTGAGACTCAACCAGGGTTTGAGCATTGTGTCCATGGACATCAGCAATCAGCAGGTCTCTCCCATTGGAGAAGATCAGGGAGGGAATGCCAGCTAAAGACAGACGTTTAAATCAATACAGTCTTCAAGCAGTGATAGTTCAAATCTACCCACAGCTATTTTGTGTGCTTGCAGATATTTCTTAGTAAATTTTGACTGGCTTCATACAAGTAGCCAGTGCCAACCAAAGCAAACAAATTAAGTTACCGTTTCAAAATTGGCTTTAATTAAAAACAAACTTTGATAATCTTCAGAGAACTCACGTACTGTATTATAATGTATTTTTGATAAGACTTGATTAATGTAAGAGAGTTTCGAATTGGCTGTGATGCCAACAGCTTGTTTTTCATTTTCCAGAACCTGCCAAACAAATGGTTGGGAGTGAGACGTTTTGGGAGCTTAATAACATGATGGCATTCAATACAAACTGAGGCACTTGAGGAGAGACATAAAGAGACGGCTTAGCAAAGCCTGATTAATGAACATATAAGATAACAGTTAACACTAGTAACATAAATCTGAAAGGCCAGACACTCCTTGTGTAAGCATGCAATGTTGAAAGTAATAAAAATAAGTAGTTTTAAAAAATATTATTACGCTCTGTATTGTCTCACTCACATGATTCAGAAGATTTTATTGATTAGACAACAACTGAATCAACTTTTGATGTTCTGCAGAAAATGTGTTGCTACGACGACAGGGTGTTGTGGGTGGTTGCTAGGGCATTGCTATGCAGTGACTATGGTGTTCTAAGAGGGTTTTAGCCCATTGTTATGTGGTTGCTAGGGTGTTCTGTGCTAAATCAGTATCTACTAGTATACACTATAATACAAGACACACCATTCTGAAGTATTTTTTGATCATGTCACAGGCTGACAAACTCACAGGAAGGGTTTGCTCTGCAGTATCTGTGCTGCTCCAGAACGTAACCCTCACGACAGCTACAGCGATGGCTTCCGATCCTGTCCTCACACAGCTGGTCACACATGCCCCAAAGTGTACAGTCGTCATAATCTGCAACAGGAACAAAGATGTCACGTGGGTGATCGGTACATTAACATCATTAATACTTCTTCTGGCTCCAGGTTTGTGACGGTGAGAACGTTACCGATGCAGGAGCGGCTGTCATTGGTGCTGACCACGTATCCTGTCGGGCAGGCGCAGGTTCCTCCTTCAGGTGAGACGTGACAGTGATGTTCACAGCTTAGAGAAGCACAGCGCCATATACCTGTAACACATCACAGCCATCACATGTAAGTTAGTTATAAATGTAAGTTAGTTAGTGGTTTTAGGGGTGTTAACTGACTGCAGTTGCGGGCGGCAGTGATGTTGGTTTCATCTTCAGCATCTGGACAGTGAGGTGTTCCATCACAAAGGTGTTCCAGAGGGATACAGACACCGGAAGACGGACACGGCCACTCGCCAGGATAACACTCACGCTGGACGTTATCTAAACACACCACACACAACAGCTTTTACACATAAAACTAACATCAGCAACACAGGTTTGTGTTGTACAGCCTATAATCTAAACTATTAATTCGTCAGATTGGTTTATAATCATCAGTGATTTCTGTAAATCAGAAAATGTTTATTTTCATTAATTTGTTTATAATTCAACAATTCATTCGCACAATTCAAGTTCTGTTCAGGTCATAAAATGTTTTAGTAATATTTAATATTTGTAGGTAAATACTGCAGTTACTACGTAGAGTTCCTATAGTTCCTATGTTACTAGGTAGAGTTCCTATAGTTCCTATGTTACTAGGTAGAGTTCCACAAACTAGATACCCACTGCATTTAACTTACATATATACAAACAGAAACTCTAAGAAGATCTGTTCTTTCTCAAGTTAGTTACACAGAAGAAGATTTGAAGCATCATGTACCACATCCTCTCTCATCCGCGTTGTCCTCGCAG
Organism: Ambastaia sidthimunki; assembly: GCA_036877625.1. NCBI lineage: Eukaryota > Metazoa > Chordata > Actinopteri > Cypriniformes > Botiidae > Ambastaia > Ambastaia sidthimunki. The sequence goes on from JAZGTK010015313.1 coordinate 2,713, forward strand.
TCGTCTTCCCCATCACACAGCCACACCTGATGGATGCAGCGGCCGCTGGGACAGGTGAAGTATGTGCCTCTGCAGGTTGGGTAAGCTGCGAACAGAAGATCTAACATTCAAACTTCTCTAACTGTTGAACTGTTCTGACTGGTTGAACCGGTTGATGACAATTTGACGCTATTATATTAAAATACTGATAAATGCATATTAGCTAACAGAAGAATTGTTTATTCAGATTTTTTATACAATTCTGAGCAAGATTTTGAATTGAGATCGAGGAGAAACACATACTGCAGTTCTGCTCGTCGCTTCTGTCGCCGCAGTCGTCGTCATGGTCGCAGACGTATCCGCGAGGAATGCATTCCCCATTACTGCAGTGAAACTGACCACTGCTGCATCGCCGGGCTGAACGCAAGCACATCACAGCAACTCAATCCAATACAAACTTATCACAATTTTACAAAGCAGCTGTACAGTAAATACATATTAGTACAAACACAGTACAGAAATCAGAATGATTATTACAATTTATTGTCCCATAAGATGTACATTAGCGTTGCTAACTGTGAAAATAATTGTCTGTAGGTTTGTAATCCTTCCATAACTTTACATTTATTTTGCATTACAAGTAAACTGCTCATACCCAGAGTCAATGTCCCACAGTAACTACAGTGTGATCAGTGACATTATGCACAAAAGTTTAATGGGATTAATGATGATGGAAACTGTGTTATTTTAACATAACAACAGTGACGGACCGATATATCTGCCAGCTCAGATTGATTTTGTGGTATTTATCTATTTTTAGATAATAAGTACATATTAAACATACATTTTGTCCCTATGGGGGTCACATAAAATGCTGGTGGTCGAACCATCATAGGGCTTATACCGTGAACGTTTTCAAATATTTGTAAGCACAGAGGTTTTGTAAGCCTGCAGCTGTGACTTTTGCCCCATCAGTTCTCCAGCAGATGGTTGTGGATGGCAGAGAAGGACACTCACTGCAGTTGGCCTCGTCTGATCCGTCTCGGCAGTTGAGCACCTGATCACAGTGTTGGCTTCTGTTATAACACGCCCCGTTAGCACACCTCAGCTCCGAGCATTCTGGGTAAACTGAGAGAAAGAGACCCAGTTCATCACAGTCTTTCAATTAAACACACTCACTGTGTAACACAATAAAGCTTCCATAGCTGTACGACATAAAACGAGAGGAAGAGACGTAAACAAAACAATGTAGAAAGCAAGTCTTTTGTTGTTGTATGACCCCTGTATGCTCACATGTGATAGCACGGCAGAAATAAGCTTAATAACACGGCTAAACTGACACGCGGACTAATCCACAAAAGAATCTGCAATTAATTTTGACAAACAAGAAGCATATTGTGGCCATTTCTGTCCATCAACGAGACTCTTAGTCTTACAAATTGATTAAAATGCCACAGGAGCCTTTGAGTGGGGAGAAAATCTCTCCCATCCACACACACACACACACACACATACAAACTCACACAGTTAGGTTTTTTTATGCTTTGTGGGGACTGCATAGACATATTGAGTTTTATATTATACACACTGTATATATCCCCCTACACTAAACCCACCCCTCACAGAAAACATTTTGCTAGTTTAGATTTATACTTGTGGGGACATTTGGTCTCCATAACATAGTGAAAACCAGGACCACACAGACAGACACAAACACACACACACACAAACACACACACACTTCTGTACATTTTGTACAAGTATGACAATGTTAAATCAAAATGAAACCATGTTCAAAAAAATGTAATAAAAATACTGAGATAACATTTTTAGCTACTATATATCCCTAATTCAACCCTAACTCACACACACACACACACAACAGAAGCAGACTTACGGCAGTTCCTCTCATCTGCTCCGTCCAGACAGTCAGGTACTCTATCACACCTGTAGGTTCCTGGGACGCAGGCTCCGTTCGTGCAGGTGAACTGTGAACCGGAACACGTTCTTCCAGCTGCCAGTAAAGATCAAAGGAACATTTCTCATTTCTCATATGAGTGCGCAGGGTGGTCCTCATCTCAAGCACGTGTACCTTGTGTTATTTAGCCAAAGATATTGTGTTTTTAGCTGAGGTATCATGTTCCTACAACATGAAGGAAATTACATCCCCGTACATTACTGAGAGTTAATGGAGCTCTCGGCTATGACGGACAGTCGTAATTGAAATGGAAAGGAGAACCGGGAGAGAGAGACGGATGGAGATAAGCGTTACTCACGGCAGTGCTGTCTTTCATCAGAACCATCTTCGCAATCCTCCTCATCATCACAGACCCAGTGCTGTGGAATGCACTCCCCGTCACTCAAACACTGGAACTGACCGCTCTCGCAGGTGGGCTGGGCTGCAAAAGTGCAATTAGGCTGCTAAGTTAGAATCTCTAGGCTTTAAAAGACTTCATTAACAGTTGCCATGGAGACAGCCAGGGGTCAATTTTTGGGTGTGCCAAAGATATGTGTTGTGATCGAATTTATTAAGGTTTTTCTTGTTTAGAACAAACAAGCCCATAAATTGGGAGAGATGTTGGTTTAAAGCTAAAGGCTATGTTCAAAATTGTTTACTACAACTATTTTAATTTGTTGCTTGGCAACAGTAAACAGCTCACAGCTAGACCAATGAACTCAATTGCGAGGTAGAGATACTTACGACAGCCGATTTCGTCGGAGCTATCTGAGCAGTCCAATGTGCCGTCGCATCTTTGGCTTGCTGGAATGCAACGGCCGGTCCCGCAGTGAAAAAAGCCAACCTCACAACCTGAACCTACACAGAAAGACACAAGATACGGATTCTTCATTCTGATTGGATAACCACTGTATTCTACAGACACGTTTTTGCATAATGACCACTAGCTACATTGTATAATAGATTTTTGTCCCAAAAACAAAATCTGTTGGTGACAAATTTCATATATGACTGTTTCTTTATTAAAAATTCTATGTATATTAATACAGCTGCATACATTTAGATGTGAAACACGTAATAAAAAAAATACTACTTTAATTCTGACTGAAAAAAAAAATCAAAAAATTACTTTTAAATATAACTATAACTTATAGCTCCAATCACTAAATATGACCTGCCAATTATTAATTCTTTACAAGGCATAACAAATATTTTCAAAATCTCCAAAGAAATCTAGTCCTTTATAGCTGGTCAGACCTCATAGCATGACAAGTTCTCATGTTTTATTCATTTGTTTTTTAAAAAGAAGAAAATCTTATGGTCATCATTTAGACCCACAGTTACTCAATGTTCACTGCAAGATTGTAACCAAGGTTTTTACACATAGGCAGAACGATCTACTCCCACAGATCATAAAACCTGAGCAAGATGAGTTCTTAAAGGCCAGATCATGTTATGTAATAAGAATTAATGTAAACATTAGGAGTTACTGTACAAGATAAAGTTCACAAGATCTCCATCCACACTGCAGATGCCCTTCAGTACATGAGCAATTCAACGACCTGATTGTTACAATGTCACAGTTCTGCATCAGACCACATGATCAGTTATACAAATACTGAATTTCACTGCAAAATCCCCCAAGTGTTTATTTAGACACATCCCTGACACAATGTCATGCTAAAGGATATTTGCAAATTCTTATTATAATTTTAAACACAGCTGTACAATTGCACTTTCAGTTTATCAGATGAATTCATTTGGAAAAGTAAATTTAATTAAATATATACATAATAATAATTTAAATAGAGTTTCAATAAATTATCAATAAGAGTTAAGTTCCATTAAACACGTTTCTTTTCAAATAAAACAATTCTACAGATTTCCCCAACAAAACAACACAGAGGACAGACAATCCCGCAGCTTCTGTCTGTTCATAAGTTTACTACTTTCTTCTGTTACTCGTAAATCTTCCAAAATGAAAACCAGGACATTTATGCTTTAAAAATGGTGCAAAATAAACTTAATTCAATATATATTCTCTAAAAACAAGTCTTGTTTTTAAACTTGTTTTCAACATGTTCATTTATTTTTATTAGAAAAACTAAATACTAAATACAAAACAAGTTTTGCAGGGAAAAGAACAAACTCAAAGTATCTCTATGAGGTATTTTGTAAAAACAACGTTCTTTACTCCAGTATAAGCACATGTGTGTGTCAGATCACAGATGAAGCATTCACACAACTGAACTGTCAGGTGGTTGATTCAGGCCAAACATGCACCTCTACAGCCCCAACTCCAGCCGTCCTTTTCATCTGCCTCTGTGAGTGACCTGTGAGGAGATAAGCCTCCAGCCCTCCACCTTCCCCGACAGGCCCCAGGTCATATCGACACAATCAGCAGGGCCCTGCGTCCGGGCTGTCAGAGGAGCGCAATGGGGGATTCTGATGGCCCCGTCTCTGACACTGATGAATGGTGCATGCTGTTCCTTGTCAGAAATGTAATTAGGATAAATATCGGTACCGGGTGGTACCGTAGCCCTTACACCCAAATTCCACAAGCAAAGGGAGATGCAAGGTGGAATGAGTTGGTGAAGGGCTGGGGATGGTGGGTGGGTGAGTGAGTGTGTGTGTCTTATCACTAGTTACCTAAACACACACACACACAGTCTCTAGTATGTATGTGAGCTTCGCAAATAACACTAAAGCATTTAAAGAAATCTGCCGATTACAACAAAGGTTTTGAATATTATAAAGTCTTATGTATTTAATTCATTTACATTTCCACATTTGGCAGACACCTTCATTCAAAGCACTTACAGGCAATTAAATTTATAGATGTTCATGGCACAAAAAAATCTTTTCATTGTATATTATGAACTACAGCTATTTATACAGAATGAAATGAGAATGTGACCGACCTGCAGTCTTGTAGGAAACTCAGGTGACTCAATAAAACAGTCTGAGTATTGTACCTGCTAACAGGAAACTGAGAACTGGACTAAGCTATGAGGTCATCACTGACATTTAGCCGACTAGTAACCCTGCTAAGAAATCTGAGGTAATATGTTTAGACATTCGACTGACAAAATTTAAAGTCTAAGAGCGCAACAAAGTAATCTCCAAACAGATAGAGGAACAACTCCCTTTTGTTTTGAGAAGCTTTTTGAAGCTTTTAGTAAAGTTTAACACGCTGTAAAACAAAGTTCACTGGCTATCATTCCTTCTGTATGCTGTTTGTAAGTTATTACTGACCTCCTGTCATAAATGTCCTCACCAATAATTTTAATTTATTTAAAAAAAGTGAACATTTTAAAGTTATCACCACTGACCTTAGTGGGTGGTTGTCAGAGTGTTGCTAACCAAGCTAAAAGGGAACGTTCTCAAACATTGCACAATGTTCTCTAAAGGTTCTCATAACACTTAAATAAACCACGCAAATTGATTTGTCATTCTGAAATGTAATAGTTATAGTTGGGAGTTTTGAAAAAGCAAGCACGACAAACGTGGCACATCAAACGAGCTGTTGGTTCCATGCCATGGCGAAACAATAGTTGCATTAGCAGAGCATTTATTATGCATGAGTCAGAAGTTTATCAGCCTCGTTCCCCATGATATTCTCTTTAATAATGGATTTTGTCCTCTGCCAGAAGGCCACGGGGGTCTGCGTTTGAGCCATGGCGCTAAAAGCTCAGCGCGGGCCTCCTCATAGCAAGAGGTCCAGACCAAACAGCAAAGCAAATGCTTTTAAAGCATGCCAGCCAAATGGGCTTCCTTTTTAACTCCTTCAGTAGCCAACTGGGAAGCAAGCCTTTTTCCTGCTCAGTTTACTAATGATAAAATTGCTGCTCTGCTCGCTCAAAGGCACTCATTGTTGGTAGGACACGATCCGGAGGTTTCAGCAGTGTCTGTAACGCACAGGTAGACAATTGGCATACACAGAATCTGGGAGGTAAGACTCTCTTAAGACACCCACTCGCAGTAACAGAACTTAACACGGCAGCCATCTACCCAGCCAATGTGTTGTCGTAAGTGGTGCAGGGAAGATAAAAAAAATGAAATACCTCACTTTTTTTTAAAATAATGCACAAAAGCAAGCAAGCTAACCCATGTTATGCTGTATTTTAACTAACATAAGGATTGAACGTAAGAAAACAGCAGGTTTAAAGGACAGAATCTGCTGACACCGGATTTTATTTAGTGAAACATTAAAGCTGCAAACTGTAACTTTTGGCTCTCTACCGCCATCTCTGTTTGAAACAAAACATTGCAGGTTATTTTACAACAGCTCAAACTGAAAAACATTATTATAAACTTACCGTTGCGAATCGGGGTAAGGTTAGGAGAACAGTTTGAACACTGATCTGTTATGTTCTTGCTCAATAATTGACTTTTGTTTATTTTTAACCCAAAAAAAGTTACGGATTACAGTTTTAAAGCAAACAGCTTTCATCAAGCTTTGCCAAGAGCAAAAACATCCACTGTGAGCCTGTGAATAAAGTCTGGGTTTCCTGACAGAGTATCAGCTCTGGAAAAAACTGACAGGTGACGTGAACAACAAAAGGGCCTATCTTGTTCCTGCACTCAGCAAAATGAAGCATTTAGCCGTGGCTGTCCCTGTAATTTCCTGGGGTGGCTTTTAAAGGGTTTTATTTGGATGTCTTAACTAAGATTGTGCGAATGACAACAGTTATAGGGGAGAGTCGTGTGATTGTCCCACAGCCCATTGTGGGCAGAATGCCTTGTCTTATGCAAATGCTATTCTACTGTTGTTGGGGTCTGAGATTGTTTTTCCTTCATTAATGTCTTTTCTTGCCCCGTTTGTGTTTTTCTCTTTTTTTCTCTCACCACCTCCTCTCCGGGCATGTCTTTTCTAATTAGCCAACTTAAATCCTCAGCATGTGAGAATCCCCGAAACTATCTGAGGGGAAAAACAAGGACGCGCCAACAACGTCACCCCACAAAGAGAGTGCGGTGGAGGAATTTTCATTAGAATGAAGCCTCCCAAAGGCTTAGACCCCACTGAGAGATCACAATGGCACAATGGACCGGCTGGCCGGGCTGCAGCCCCATAACTGAAAGTGTCAGCACGTCAAAAGGCCCGATGGAGACGGATGGCAGAATGGGGGAATACAGTAAAGCTTCCTGCGAGAAAGAAAGCAGAAAAAACCCACCCTCCTCCATTCTGACATCTCTCCTTCCTTTAAGAAAAACTAAAGGCACTTGCCAGCCACTAGCCCCCCAAAACATCTCTTTCCAGTCCCGCGGGGGCCATGGGAGAGGGTGTTGCTTCTTTCATCAATGCCGCCTTGTTTTGGTGCGGCCCGAGTGAATGCATGCGCAGGAATGGCTGAGCGACAAGAGCTGGCCACGCTGTGGAGCAGAGTGTTGCGTCCTGTTTCATATGGAAATGGAGGATGCAGAATGCAGTCAATTGCTTTACAACTGACTTTGGCTCGCACAGCCTAAAGTAAATGTAGAGAAAGGGGCCACTGGTATGCTAAGGCAGCTTGAAATGGGCGAGGATTGGAAAGGAGGCAAACATAGAGTCAGGAAGCCCATTAAACCATTCACATCAGCATCACTGACTTCCATTACAACCATTTGGAATTGATTACTGATGGACAGACAGATTTATTTTGACATTATTTGTCAAGTTAAGATGATCAGCATCTGTGGATAACCAATTAGTAATTAACCGTGTCAATTAATATATAATGCTGGAAAAACTGAACTGACTTAGCACTGAACTGACTTCTTAAATAGGTTGCAAAGCATTACAAAAATTTTTTTTATAATCAAACATATATCTGTTTGGTTGATTCAATTTTAAAGAAAACAAAAATGATTCACAGATTCAGTGGAATTTCTGTTTAGCATCAGCTATCAAGAATAATGAGAAAAACTGAATGAAAACATTCTGGATGCAGATATTATTTCTCTTTACTATACTGAACTCAACCACAAATGTCCCTGAACGCAGACAGTGTCACACAAAGACATCTCAGCAGTGACTACAATGGCCACTGGGGGTGCTGTTTATGACAAGAGGAGGATTAAAAGTCTTCATTAGCGCCAAGTGTGTTAACTTCTGTTCCTGGTTTAAAATATATCAACGCTCTTGCACAAGGACTTAGACCGGAAAGGCTCAAAAGCGTGCATGAGCTTTACGGAGCACGTGAATGGCAGGAAAACAAGAATTTCAGTATTTCTTCATGAATACGTCATTTCTGAAACTACTAACAGCCAGCAGGAGTCATCACACCCAGCGGGTGTGAAATTGTGACCCTTTGGTTCAAAACCTTCAGTGTATTTTGAAGAATAAAAGAACCTGACACTTTGTTTTAGAATGGCAGCGAACCACAACAGTGACCACCCACATCTCTCAGCGTTGGTTACGGAAGTGTTTTTTGGTTAGGAAACACTACAACCTTTAATTCAAAGCAAAAAAGTGTTTAAACAACATTTGACTCATCTTATGAAACCCTGCAAATGAACTTCAACATAAAATTACAGACTACAACTTATCGATTATAAACAACAATATATTTTAACCTTATCGTAAGACATTTAAATATCATGACAGACAGAGCGACTTTCTCAATTACGTCACCATGCAATGTTTTATGGGATTGTAAGGTCACTACTAAGTTCTTTTGGTGCAAATCCTGAACTGACCTGTTGATTCTACTGAAACGTCTACCATCCACCACTAAGCCAACAGTAAGTCAGTTTAAAACACTTCTAAAAATACACTGTTCTGTGAAGAACACAAACTGGCTTCTGAAATCTAACTGTTGGACTTTATTACAGGAGTCAATTGCAAAAGTGCTTTTTTTCACCCAAGTTATGTTTTACTTTATAAAGAGCTGACACAGGTTCAAATAAGATCTTCTGTGCAATATCAAACTGATTTGCTCTCTTAGTTTGGAATAGTCATGTTTGGAAATCATGTTACAGGCCAGGTCTGAATGAGACTGAGTGAGCGTTCAATGCTTTCTGATCTGGTGCTGTCTTTACCCACGGCTGTACGTGGTAAATAAGAGCCAGTGAGATGAGCATGACACTGAGTGAAAGTGTCTTTTTAATTATTACAGACTGAACATGACTAATACGTGACTGCTAATCGTAGGTCAACAAAGCAAGTTGCTGAAAAACAAGTTATGAAGAGCCACTATCATCAAATTTGCAAGCAATGAGTAACTCACACACGGTAGTGAATATTAATTTACGCAGAATGAATACACAAGACGGTTAATAAATACGTGAAACAGGTGTCAAAGCACTTTAAAGTGTGCTAACTCAGGCTTTTTCTTAAATTCTTCGAGTTTAAAATTAAGCTGAGCAACATGGTAAAAAGTAATCTATTTACATGAATATTACCGTCTAAACGTCCTTGCAATTTCACCCAAGACCTTTGACCCCAGCACACAAAAAAGTGAAGCTAAGAGCCCCAGAGACCAACAGGAAGTGAAGCTCAGAGGATTAGAGAAAGTAACCTGTCCCCCTCCATCAAGACCGTTTTGGTTACTTCCTCCAAAACACATGCTAAAATAAAGCTGGATTACAGGAACCCATTCCTGGCTCACATTTCTGAAGAGATCAATCAGGGCTGTAGCCCCAAACTTAAGCCTGATGCAAACACAGCAGTACAAAAATGCATGAGAAGATGCAGATATTGACACCTCAGGGTTGGTTTAACTTTTCTAACGTGAAAAACATACTGACCTACTAATGTACTAACTTAACCTGTCACCCTAATGCAGGCCCATTCTCTCCACGAACCAAGTTGCCAATGAATAACTTCAGTCTATCATTATTTTAGTTCAATAAACTCAAACATGATCTAGTCTGTGGTGGTGTTTTTAAGTAAGACCCTCTGCGCTGGTCTTCCATAAGCACCAATGGCTGTCTTGAGTAGCAGATGCTGAGTAATTAGTTGCTTGATTCACATAAGAAGCTTACGCACAAAGGGTCGGGCAAAAAGAAAGCAGATTACAAACTGAGACGCTCTAACAACACGACCACATTTTTACACCAGAAGACAGTGCACACGATCAATAACTGAATCAAGTGCAAAAATGTGCCACTGAATTTCAACACCACCCTTTAAGCAGACTGTTTAACAACTCGGTTTTGTTAGCAACAAGTGCAGAAATGCGTTTCATTTGCTTTGTGCCACAAGCTTGAGGTCCACAGATTGTCTTTAAGTCACATGCTCGTCTCTGTTACCTAGCAACGGCAAAGCCCATGCAAAAGTTCTCCAGGAGAACCTCAAATCTGTCTGAGGCTTTGTGCGTCACATTTCAAATGTTATACACTAACACCGATCATCTGAAAATTCATTAAATGCATTTAATTCACGACTGCGATCATTTATCCCGCACCTGTTTCGCGCAAATATTTTTTTTCCCCCAAAGTACAAACTTTTTACAGAGTTGTTACTCATACTTCTGATTTAAGCTATTATTTGCATGCTTAATTAATATTTTGCTGATAAATTGTTCATTTTAATAAGCATTAATTTCTAATAAGCATTAATTTCTACATGCACAGCCCGTTCATTCCCGGCCACATAAACAACTACACCGTTATATTACCGAATACCGTTATACACACG
>JAZGTK010015314.1:0-13267 GCA_036877625.1 Ambastaia sidthimunki
CAGTTGCAGTGAAACTTTGATTTTACTGTATTCTGTACAGACACCTTAAAGATCAAGGAAGGAACTTCCCATAGGAAACATGTGACATTCCTTTAGGCATTTGGTAAGAAGTATGTTGCACGGATGGGCAAAATACAGAATTTGGTACACTTTATATTAATGAGTTGGAATGGTGTTTCAACAAGTTTTTCACCAAAACAGAATTTAAGAATTTGAGATGGATCTGCTCCATGTTGCGTGGCATTGGAAAGATTTAAAATTAATAATTCCGGTAAATATCTAGAAAGGGTTTGTTCAGCAATTCAACTATGTACAAAGAAGGTTTACACAAAGTAAGTGGAGTCTCTGTTTGCTCTAATATCATATAGAAGATTAAAAGAGCTCATAGATTCACAGAACAATTTCAGTTTGAGGAATTAAGATTAAACAACAGACATGTACACACAGTGAACTGGTTCATCTAATCCAGGTACGGTACATTTAACCCTAAACTATAAAAGTACATCACACAGGATCACTGATGACCTTCAATGCAAGCCATTATCTCCTGTCCAGGAGCTTGAGCTGAACCTCTCATACTGTAATCTAGACAGCTGCTAGATTTATCCAAGGCCTTATCACTGGGCAAAGAGGCTGGCACCTCCAGAACAGTATGTGTACTGATCAGCCTGGGCTGGTCACATATGGTGGCATCCACAGTTCTGTCTGCACAGTCTTGTGTTGAACTGATAGTATAAATTGTCAACACAGTGGAGTCCAGGAAATGAAATGTTTATCTCTGGTCCACAGCGAGCAAAACAGTTAGTGTCTCTGTTACATCAAGCCCTAGAATGAATATCTCCCTGATGCTTCATGACATTGAAGCTATATTTGGAGCTCTGGTGGTTGGCCAGCGTATCTGAAAGGTTATATTAACATTGTCTGTAGTTAAAATGTAATTTAATTGAAATATGAATTAAAACAATTTACTTAATTCAATGATTATATTAAATTGAGTAAATTGGATTTATTTATCTGTTTTATTAAATGGTGGTTAAACATAGCATCACTTATTGTGTGTAATAAGTATTAATCTCAGTTTCAACATACCGAAAGCAGAAAGAAAAATGTACTACATAAACAAATCATTAACATATAGTTATGACTTCCGAATGAAGAACCGGAATCTACTGGAAAATAAGTCACAAGGTTCACTGAGAAGTCCAGTGGGACAAAGCTGATTTCTGACTGTGGGAAATCATATGTTAATTAATGACAGACGTGAGGTATCAGGCTCCTACTGTACTTGTAAGTAAAATCTAGAACTCATGAGACTGACAGATGAGAAGCAAACAGGTGTTGGGCTCACAGAAATCAGTTTTAAATCAGTTTATTTAAAATAAATTGAATGAATAATGTTACATATAGTGTGCTTCAGTAGATCATGCACAATGCTCTGCTAGAATACATTTTAAACTATTTTACGATTCCTAGTTAGATAGCTGTATACTGTCTATGGTAGATTCTAGCATAATTGTCGTTTGTGTAGAAGTTGTTGAGACAGTTCTCTTAACATTAAGTATTTTGTGATCTTATTGTATTTCCCAAATATACTGTATATGTCTATTTAGATGTGACTTTGCAGTGCAAACCCTCTTTAAAAAATGTGTAATTCAAGTGCATTATTGCTGTAATAATAGTAGAATATTGCACATTAGATTCCATTTGTTGGACACATACAGCTATGTCTAGGCAAATGAAGATTAAGTGGGGATATACTGTCACTGAATTGTTACTTAGAAGCATGTATATTCAAGAGCATGTGTGGCTTGGTGGCATCTCTGTATTTATAGTTTCCGATAAAGGGTCCAACCCATCTCAGTCTCCCCACTGCCCCATCCACAGGGGGAGTAATCCAATAAAGAGCAACACAAGAGTCACACATCCATCTTTCTTTCAACACGGTCCAGACAGTGCAAAGAAGTACATCACTGCATAGCACAGGCAAGTGAACATCTAGACTTCTCTTCTGGTCTCTTTTATCCTTTTTTCCTTTCCTCTGGTCTCTTCTATCTATTCTCCTCTCATCAGAACTGCTGTCTCTCTGTTCTCTGTTTGTTTTTGTCATTTTTTAAATTTATTTTTCGCACAGACACCATTCACTTTATAAGAAGCTCCTGCTTTTCATTAAAATTCATATTTTATATTGAATATAATATTGAAGTATATCATAAATATTGAATATATTCTGTCTTTTAAAAATTATCTGGCTACATTATCATTGTAAATGTATATATTACATTTTCATTTTAATTCATTTTATTATTTTAAGCCTTCCGGTGCACAGAATACTTACAATGTAATGCCATTTACAATGTATTCAGACAATGTATTTTATTAGTATATGCATTCCTTTGAATTAAAAACCATGATCCTGATAGTGCCATGCTCTGCCAATTGAGCTACAAGGAAAGACTACAGTATTCCAAACAGTTATTCCAAACTACAGCATACAGAATTTAGGAAACATTTTTCCTCGCTATCTATTTAGAAGAGCCAGGGTCATTTGCTCCCTGTCTTGATACTTTAAATGCTTATGGGAGTTTTTTTCAATAAAACAAACTGAAAAGTGTGCTTAGTGTAGTTTGTTTAATAACTTAAACCATATCAGAGATTGGTTACTGCTTAAGACTAAGAATTAAAGTTGAAGATTGATAGTGGTTTTAACTGTAAAAAATCAAGTGTAGTTAAAACTGGCATATTTTTTGGCATACTGGTATACTGAAGTATTTCATAAAGTAAATGTGTTCAGATCTTTATGTTTTTATCATGAGTGCATTCTGTGGGCTTAATTAATTGACAGCTGGAACCCCAGAGACTTTTTCTGGTGCCCAGTGTTGGTGCCAGCCTGCCAGACCAAGAACAGATCAAAGAATCTGCTCAGAAGCAACAGTGCCATTTGACAAATGTTCACAGTGCAGATTTAGCTGACTCTGTTACCTCTCTGTGGGAGACTGTGTCATACTTGCAGGCATCTATGAAGTTATCATGAAGGTCACAAACACACAATGATCATGGCCTCACTTTGGTGGTGCCATCATGGCTAAAACCCTTTTAACAATTGCTGCTATGAACAATTTAATTTAAATCTACGGCTGTTAATGCATCTACTCAGATTGACATGTTGGCATAACATCAATGCAACCAATTTTCACTAAGTCTGCTGTTGTGACTATGAAATATGGGCTTTATAGAGATGTTGCCCTGCCTAAACAAGACTATTTATGAAAATAGACCACAGACTTGGTGGGAGACCAATATTCACAAGCGCTAGTCTGGACACAGTTCTGAGGGATAACGCAGGAATATTAGCAGAGCTTTACTGAGGGAGACAGAACAGCTGGGACTAATACATTGGCACGCTTTCCTCGCTTGCTTTAGAAAGTGTGCGTCATGTAGTTAGCCTTTACCTAGCAGATGTTAAGCACCGGTATTATAGGCCAACTGGTTATGTGGTTATCAGTGTCATGCCCAAAATGTCTTGACTTCATTTTCAACTTTTAAAGACCCCTTCACCCTGTTTGCACCATTTAAAAACCCTACTTTTATCTTTCAGGCATTGTTTAGACTCAAGATGGCGGAACGCTATGACTGCCACTACTGCAAGGAGTCTCTGTTTGGGAAGAAGTATGTTCTGCGTGATGAAAATCCATACTGTGTGAAGTGCTATGAGAGCCTCTACTCCAACACCTGTGAGGAATGCAAGAAACCCATCGGCTGCAACAGTAGAGTATGTTTATCTTCACGGTTTCCACTACAACTTCTATGCTAGACCCATGCTAAGCTGGTTTAAGCCATTTTACCTGGTGGACCTTTCTGTGGAAAGTTGGTTGAATAGTCATGCTAAGCTAGTTAGTAGGCACATTAGCCCCGGAAGCACTACACATCCTGGTGATCAGCATTGCTAGTCTTTTTCAAGGGTATAAAATGCTTTAAAGATACAGTCCAAAACTGCTGATCTGCTCATATATTGTCATTGTTTCAGTGTCATTGCATGCAGTGGACTCAACTATTACTTTCTCATTAGAATGACTGTTCTAGCAGATGGTACACCATGCACAGAGCTGAGTGTCTAGTTTAAGATGGTCTTAGCACTGACTATGTGCATAATGCTGATTTTATATAGTAACTGCAACTGGGGCTTTGTGTGACCCTCAGAAATCCCAGAGATCACAGAAAGAGTGGAGGGGAATGGGGGCATATGAATTCCAGCTCATTCTGGGCTGAGCCCAGCAGGAAATCAGTGCTGGGGTGTGAGCCCAAACCCAAACAAAGAGACCAGATGAGCTTTTGTGGAATTACCAGCACCCTGGTGATGGACACACAAACCTTCATTGCCATTTCAAGGACAAAGACAAACCCTGTGTTACTTTATAATACTTTATATACTAAAGCATTTGTGGATAATATACATGTCATTTTATTCTTAATTTATTTATATACAATTTGCTTGGGGTTAGAGATATAAAAACAGCAACCACATAGCAACACCCTAAAAACACAACTGCATAGCAACGACCTAGCACCATTGTGGCAACGACATTTGCTATTTAGTTCTTCTGAAAATACAATAATTAATAATTTAGATTTGTAGTACACTCCCATCTCTTGTATTGGTGTAGACATGCGGTGCTCTTCTCTGTACAGGCTTTGGTGAGCTCCTGTTATTAGTGTCACATTACATGGTCATTAGTCCTGGTGAGGAGGCTGGAGGAGAAGCCTGGAGTGGGGCCACATCTGTGTGGCACGTCCTTGGCCCAGATAGCCCCACCTCCCCCAGTAGAAGCCAATCAGCATGACCTGCTTGGGCCAGCGATTTAACAACCACACACACTGTCTTTCTTTCCAAATTGGTGGATAATTAAAACACTGGTGTCATACACTCATCCTAGGGCGATGTGTATTCGCAGCGCACGACAGAATTTCACTAATACACTTCGATTGTCAGATCCCGCTGCAATTGGTTGCAGACACCATCACCTGCGGCTCTCATTGGAGGGCGACCTGCTGTGTAACTGACTTTGAGGAACCCCTCTCCCTAATTAGCTGTGTTCATAGGCTCAAAAAATGACCAAAAAAACCCCACTCATTTTACCCATAAAGCCAAAATGAACGCATGTGAGACAATATAATTAGAATTCTATGTGTCACCATCTAGGATTTATCTTACAAGGATCGTCACTGGCATGATGAATGCTTCCACTGCTTTAAATGTCACCGTTCACTGGTGGACAAGCCATTTTCTACCAAGGACGAGCAGCTACTGTGTACCGAGTGTTACTCTAATGAGTATTCTTCCAAATGCTATGAGTGCAAGAAGACAATCATGCCAGGCAAGTAAACAGTTGCTGGTTCTTTACTTTAAAAATCAAAAAAGTTGTTATTATTGAATGTTACATAGAACATAATACATAATTGAAATTTTAGTCATGAGTGACAGTTATTAAAAAGTTATGAATTAAGTAACATTATAAAACAGATACATAATGCTGATTGGTCAATAGTTGTGGTTGGACAATAAAGCACCTAAGACATGCTATGACTTTACCAGCACCAATAGATGATCTTGATTTTAGTTGCATAGCAACTATTATTGTTTATATATTATATCTTCTAACAAAAGGATGGCATTTATGCTTTATATAAAATAGATTTATATAAAATATTAATATAAAAATAATTTAAATAAACATTTATGTTTTTAATATGTTAAAATCAAAAAGGTCCTTCAGCCTGTAAATATAATCACACATAACCTCTCTATATCTCTCTTTTTCTTTCTGGTCTCTTTTCTGATTTTTCAGGCTCCAGAAAGATGGAGCATAAGGGGAACAGCTGGCACGAGACCTGCTTTACCTGCCAGCGCTGCCAGCAACCCATTGGTACCAAGAGTTTCATTCCTAAGGATAACAGTAACTACTGCGTGCCCTGCTATGAGAAGCAGTTTGCACTGCAGTGTGTTCACTGCAAGAAGGTAAGAACAGCTTTTAAACTGTAAGTTAAACTTCAAAGCAGTTATGAAACACTAAATGATTCATTCAACAAACAGAAAAAATGTAAAAGATAACAGAATATTAAATATTATACATGAATAATAAATATCAAACTATTGCTTTGGTATATTTATGATAAACTCCTTAACTCCTACATGATACCTTTCTCATATCTTACATGATACTTTTCCTTCTCAGCCAATCACCACTGGGGGTGTGACCTACCATGACCAGCCGTGGCACAAGGACTGTTTCCTGTGCACTGGCTGTAAGCAGCAGCTGTCCGGCCAGCGTTTCACCTCTCGTGATGACTTTGCCTACTGCCTCAACTGCTTCTGCAACCTTTATGCCAAGAAGTGTGCTACCTGCACCACTCCTATCAGCGGTATGAACTGCCAAACCTACATGTTTAAATCTTATTTTTAGAGGCTTTTTTATGCACAACTTGTATTATTAGATGGAATTGCAATATCTGTGTTTGAGTATCCAGACTGGAAAAACATTGGTTTAACCAATGAGTTTAGGGTGGGGCTAGGGTGGGGCTTGAATGACCAATGAAAGAAGGGTGAGTGGAGAATTTAAAATGTAACAATTTAAAGTCAGTATAGAATCAAAATATACCATATACTTTTCATGGAATATTGCAGTATGTTTACTACATCTGTGCTTGCACATCATGACCTCATAGTCTTTAAACAAAAACTGTTGGTACTTTCCTTTGTGATAACAGATCTTCTCTGATAATGTCAGTCTGAAGGCCTGGGCAAAGCCAGAGCCATTAGCCATCCCTTCCAATTGTAGTCTGCCAGTGAATTCCCAATATAAAAAAACAACACATGCCCTCCACTTTTCCATTTGAAAGTGAAAGTGACACTTTTATCAGAACACTATAATTGTTGCAATTTCCAGTTCACGCGGACCTTAAATTGTATTTATTTTGCATTGTGTCTTTATAGTCTTCGCTCTGTCCTGTAATGTCTTGTTCTCTCTTCAAAACATTTTGACCATAACATCATTGCAATAGTGACCAGGTTCCTGTTTCTGTTGCTCTCTTTCTGCAGGTCTAGGAGGTAGCAAGTACATCTCCTTTGAAGAGAGACAGTGGCACAACGACTGCTTCAACTGCAATAAGTGCTCGATGTCCCTGGTGGGCCGTGGATTCCTGACCGAGAGAGATAACATTCTGTGCCCTGAATGTGGCAAAGACATCTGAACAGACATCATAGCCCTTCCCAACTGTTTATTTTCTGTAGTTTTCTGTAGATAATTAGGTTCAAATGGGCCTCCTGTGCATGCCAGAGTCCATTATAATATAGTGACATGATATATTCAGTGTTAAAAATGTTTCTTTAAAATCTTTGCTTAGAGATGGTTCTGAGAAGGCATAATGAAAGCTATATTTGGAAGATTTGTCTATTTTCAATTTTTTTTGTGGCTAACATTTGCTTCTGACCTATCAATATTTATCATTTATGAATGTGTGAAAAATGATTTCCTGCTGCTTATAATAAACTCATTGAAAAGGCTTTCATACAAGTCAAACAAGTCACAGTTACACAAAATTCAAAGCCCTTAGTTATTATGAAGTTTTAATACTCTGGAACAGCTACTTACAGTAGATCACAAGTCATATATGTGCGCACAACATTTATCAAGGCATGATATCACACAAATGATAACATATTGTGATAACAGAAAAACAGCTTCTTGTGCTAGTGCTGTACATATTTATTAATCAAAGTGAATACGAAGTGATTCATATTTATACCAATAATATATATTAATTTGATACTCCAGGGCTGAGGCCTACTCTGGCAGGTGTTTTCTTATAAAATAATAAATAATATGCTAAAATTGCGTTCTTTTCCGAAAACTGACTACCATATGTAGTGTTTTGAATGGTGGCATGCTCAGGCATCTCAGGATGCTGTATGCTTTTGTTTCAGATCTTGTGGTAAGATCTCCCTCTTGTGGTAAACTTCAAAATCACAGCTTACGAATAATACGAATAAAAGTTTAAAATAGATAAAAGCTGTTTATTTGCTCTAAAATTGCATAAACATAATGTATAATAAATATCAGATTTTATTTAGTCTGTTGTGAAATATAACATTTAACACAGAGCCACTTAGGAATAAATCAATAACAAAGTATAGATAATATTACTGAGCTGATAAATTATCCTTTTAAAAAAGCAAAACGCAAAATGCAACCCATTTCGGTTTATTTTATTTATTTTTTGTCAACGATTGAAATCCAAAAAGCTAAAGCCCATCCTCATCACGTGACCGGACGCACTTCTGTGGAGAAACAGGAAGCGCTACCGCAGGGAGAGAGAGAGAGCGAGAGAGAAGTGGAGTGGGGGCATTTCAATAAAACGGGCAGGCCGTGAAAACGTTGCCATCGCTTAAACCAGGACCGTACTGACCGCGGCTGGGGTATGATTTGCGCTCGGCTCTATCTCACATCGTTCGCCGCCACACCTGCGCTCCGTGCATGCCGCAGCACACAGACACGCATTCACGCAGGTTGGGTCCCAAAGCCTAGTGATCTGCCTACCTAAACAGCATTTCTGTGCATCTGTGCTCACCTTTAATGTCCAAAGGCTGGCGAAGAAGGCAGCTCACTACGTTCTGAGACACGGCCGTAGACTTCCCGTTATCAAAGCACTTGATCTGAGTCACTCTGATTTCTGTCGTTCATATAAACGCTCATGTTGGCTGTTTGTATGGATGTGAAAGCAAGTGGTGGTGGTTGAAAGCGAAGTTTCAGCTTCCCTGTGTGTGTGTTGATGCATATAGTTGTTATGATTTGTGCTTGCGTGGATTTTGGCTGGTGATCAGAAATGCAATGAAATATGCGTTTATAATGAAAGCTGATGAGATCGGTGTGTTGGTCATACAGTGCATATAATACAAACCACAAGTTGTTCGTATGCTTGATCATCAGGGTGCTGTTTATATGAATTATTGTTAGAGAGCGTGCAGTTACAGTGAATTAGACATAAAATTCATTAGTAAACAGTTTTGAGTCATTTTTTTACAGTTCTTAACATTTATTTATTATAATGTTTAATTCCAAACTTGTGTGCCCCTGGATTCTGAAGTCAATGCCTCTTATTTTTGTTCATTTATGTATTCGGTTGATGCTTTTATCCAAAGCAACTTACAGTGCATTCAGGTTATACATTTTTGTCAAAACATGCTCCCTGGAAATCGAACCCATGACCTCTACCAACTGAGCTACAGGAATACCTAAAGCATATTTGCAGTATGTAAATTGTTTTCAATCTTATGTGCATCATCAAAGTTTGATTCTGTTTGTTTCTCTCTTTTGCAATAGATGTGGGCGACACCATGAGTGTAAAAGCGTTTGAGCTGATTCCCGCCGTTGAGCGGGAACAGGTGATGGGAGAAAAGGTGCGAATTAACATCGAATGCATAGAATGCTGTGGTAAACACCTGTACCTGGGCACCAACGACTGCTTTGTACATCACTTTTTACTAGAGGAGTACACAACAGCCAAAGGTCGACTGAAATATAATGCCCAAAAACTACTGCATAAATTCCTGGGCATGAAGAAGCCAGTACTGGAGCTGAAGGCTGCCTCTGCATTAGAACGCCTCATTGTCCTTTGTGATTCAACCATTACCGTAGTGGACATGGTCACCCTGGAGCCCGTGCCCACGGGGGGCACCAAGCTGAAAGGAGTGACTGCATTATGTATTAACGAGAATCCGGTGACGGGGGACCCGTTCTGTGTGGAAATGGCGGTGATCTCGGCACGCAGGCGGGCTGTCCAGATCTGTTTGGTCTACGAGGACCGGGTGCAGATGTTAAAGGAAGTAACCACAACAGAGCAGCCCTGCGCCTTGAGCCTGGACGGGTACTTTATATGTTTGGCACTATCCACACAGTACATGATACTGAACTACAGAACAGGAGCGTCCCAGGACCTTTTCCCTTACGACTGTGAGGAGCGGAAACCCATCGTCAAGAGGATCGGCAGGGAGGAGTTTCTCCTGGCTGCTCCAGGGGGGCTTGGTGAGTTAAATTACCCAAAACAGCACTGGTCAGTGCATGGGTCATTTTTTAATGCAGGCGAGACCTCAGATGAAGGTTCATCTGCCCTATAAAAGCACTTCAGTCAACACTGACATTCAGAAGTTCGTAGGCTAAGCTGCATGGACTAACTTTTGCCTCTCTACCGCCATCTGTGTTTGAAACACAAAATTGCAAGTTACTTCAGTACTTTTTTTTACTTATGTTAAAGTCACGCTGACATTTCTTGTGAAGTCTGTCCTCTGAGCTCAAATTATAAATCATTGTTTTAAATCTGTGTAAGGTAAGAAGACTGTTTTGAATACTGATCTGTTATGTACTTGCTCAACAACTGCTTTGTGTTTATTTTAAACCAAAAAAGTTATAGATTGCACCCTAAAAAGAAACTTCCAGTAAAGCAGAAAAAATGACACACTCAGAAGTGTGTGATGTAATATGTTATCACAAGCTTGATCAATGAAACCTCTTTTTACTCGCCCTCAATCTCCGTCGTAATCGAGACAAATCAAATCATGTGGCAATTAAATGATCTCCATTATTTAGAGGTTAAACATAGTTAAACATGAATATTTATATACTGTTTCTTTAAATTCTATCCCATCATAACTCTCAACTTCTACTATGGATTTTGTAGTGTGTTAATAAGGCCGGTGACTGAGACCGGAATTCTCTGTGCTGCTGATTTTGGCTTGGGAATGAGTTCATATTTTTAAAGGAAATGCCTTATCTGACCCTGGGGGTCAGAGTAATGAATAATTGTGTGGGGTGAATATGTTTATGTCTGTGGTTTCTGTCATAACTTCAGTCACATCCCACCTCAGATTTTCTGTGACTGTCGTCATGGTGATCATTCATGATGAGTCATACTTCTCTGTGTATCTTAATGTCTCAGGGATGTTTGCTAACGCGGAGGGCATATCTCAGCGAGCACCGGTGAGCTGGTCGGAGAACGTGATCGCGGCGGCCGTGTGTTTCCCATACGTGGTCGCCCTGGATGAAGGTTTCGTGACCGTTCACAGCATGTTGGACCAGCAGCTCAAACAGACACTATCTTTTAGAGATGGACACCTCCTGCAAGATTTTGAAGGTTAGAGCCGTCTTTGAATGAAATTTCTACCTTTTATAACCCTTACACTGTAATATAATTTTCATTGGGAAAAAGACCTTCTTTAAGGTTAATGTATTTTTACAGATAGTGTAAAACTTTAAGATACCAATAATCACACCAATAATGTGATTATTTCCTATAATCAGAGTAAGACTTAATCACAGTAACATGTTTACATGACACAAGCAAACCTAATCACTCCTGTTTACATGCAATCTTTATTATCCTGATTATTCACTAGAAATTGTGGTTCTTTTTAACACAATGCAGCTCAAATGATCAACTCAGAAGGTTATTGGCCACTCTGAACATCAGTTCAGAAAATATATCTTGGCACTTTGAACTGTATGACCTATGACCTTAATACAACACAACATTTAACAGATTGTACTGTAAAACCATGTTCAGGACCGAGAACAATAACGATAAACTATAAAGAAACTAAGTTTAACAAGTCAGTTTAAATTTAAGAGAATAGTCCACACCACAACTATATTTGTAACAATACAGATGACGACATTAGACTTGTATGGAAGAAAAATTAAAATTGGTCTTCAGAAGAGGTTTCTTTGCAAAACATAAATCAACAACATATGTTTGTGACAGAGAAACTGCAGTGCCTGAGCTTAGAATAAACATAACGTTATTGTCTGTTGGTTTGGATGCTCTTATAGTTATTGTTATAGTTTATGGTGTGAAAGTGCCTTTATTTCTTATTGTCTCATGTTGCATGAAAGTAAATGTAATCTTCATCTGTATAATTTCTTTTCACATTTACAGAACAGTTGGCCATCTCACTGCAGTCTTTGAGATAAAAAACTATATCTTTGCTGTCTTTTCTTGATGCTACACAGAGTCTTAATTTTTATTATACATTATCAAGTATTATTGTAAATTATCAAGGGGGTAGCCCACCCGCTACCCAGCCCCAGCCTGTTCTTGAGGTTGACCTCTTTTTACCTTGTGACATAAAACAGTTTTCTTTCTTAACATGTAATTACCATTAAATTAATGCACGTAATACACTTTTAACACGTAATAAGAGCTGTATTTTTCTCTAAATATTATACACCAGGGCCTGAAATTCAGTGCTGAATTGCACGTTTTGGTGCCAATAACCCAAGAAATTTGAACATTCCCGTGAACATTTATGAACTTGTGAATTAAACCACACAGATCAACAAATCACATAAATACCTTTTCTTTCAGTCTGCAATTTTGTAATTTCAGCAAGGACTCAAATCGACCAGTTTATTGAGGAAAGGTGTGACTTTTCTAAGCCATCGGGTGCACAATGTTTTGGCTGTATGAAAAAGTGGGCGAAAAAGTCCATAGACTTAACATTGAGAATTTTGTCACGTCATAGCTCTGAGAGTTGGGGGTGAGCTTGTGTCACTCGGCTTGGCAAGCAGCAACAATTGGTGACATTTCAACCTCATAGCTATGCCCTAGCAACCACTTACAGTACCCTAGCAACCACCCTATTGACTTCCATTAAAAAAGGTGAAAGGCATCGGAATATCGAGAGACAGTTGGCATCTTTTGACTCAGACTGGCAAGTAGTCTTTATCACCATGGACTCTGTCCGGCCATGCCCTAGCAACCATTTAGAGCACCCTAGCAACTAACATAAACTAGCCGTATCGCAGGACCAGAAAATAATACAGACATGGTAGTTGGCTCTTTTAATTTCAATGTCTTTCTACAAGAAGGTTCATCAATCACCGTATGAGCTTCTGACAGAGGAATTCCCCTGTACTGTACAAGTCTTCAAGTTTTATTATTATGAAGTTAAAAATGTATTTAATGTTCTTTAGCATTACATGAACACTGCCCCCACAGCAAACAGAACAGAACCGAACCAAACCGTGGCTCCAAAACCGTGATATGAACCGAACCGTGGTATTGGTATATAGTTACACCCCTAATCGAAATGTCACTGATATAGGCCTCTATATAGAATGATCTCCAGTGTCTTAGTTGGTATTCCTTTAGGTTGCTGGCACTGCAGTCTAGTGTTTACAAGTATTGATTTCTCTGAAGTGCTGAGGTAAATTTCTCTAAG
>JAZGTK010015316.1:0-13266 GCA_036877625.1 Ambastaia sidthimunki
AAAGAAATAAACCAGTTCAAGTATTGAGAAAGAAATATTCATTTAAAAAACAATGGCACTGAGGCCAGCATACAGCGACACACTCCAGACCGGATGAATGTGTCAGCCTATGTACCAGCATGTATGAGGAATGTTAAACCCTCCTTATTAGAACAAACAGGATATGGTCCAAATCCAAAGACAGTGTGTTGTGGTGAAGATTCATCTAACGGACCTCCAACTTAATGGAGAAAAACAAGCGATTCCGTGGACCTTAATACTGTGTCCGAAACGGCGTTCCTTCCAATCACAGATCAGATGTTAAGCCCCTGGTTAACAGGAGGGCAAACCTGACAGGAAGTGGGGCAGATGTCAGGCAGTGGCTGGGGTGGGGCAGAAGAGGGTAAGAGCAGCAGTTTCAGGTGTATTTGTGTCCATGAGCTCCGTGTTGGTCTTCGTTTGTATCGAGGATGTGTTGCCGTTCTGTTCGGAGGATGCTGTGAGAAAATAATACAACTATATAACTGCAATATACAACTGTAATACTAACTAACGTTGTAGTAACGTTTACTCACCAGATTGTTCCCCTATGATGACGCATTCCTCGTCCTCCTCCTCTGTGTCGGCCTGAAAGCCATCAGCCTCCGTGACTTCAGCCTAATAAACAGGAAAAGTTGAACTTTTAAATATAATTACAAAATTTTATTTTGCATTTATTTGCGATTACTGGATAAGAATATGTAAAAACCTTTAAGCTAGACTTAAGCCAAAAAGTAATTTAACTAAAAAATAAATTACATAATAGCCCATTTACACCAAGGACACTAACCGTAACTATAGAGATAAAATTTTAAAAATGACTTTAAATTTAAAAGGATAGCAGAGTTCACACAGCACAGTTGATATAGATGCTAATATAGTTAGAAGACACATTTTTCAGCCTCATTATTATACATTATATAAACTATAAAAGAATACATATGATAATTATATAACTATTATTATATGTAACACATGAGTCAGTTTGTCACACCTGTTCAGATTCGCTGCACTTCTTCATGTATTTGGTGATGGAGTGACTGCTGGCGCTCTTTCTCTTGTTGGAGGGTGTGGTGGAGGTGGACGGAGGCGGGGTCGGAGAGTTGCCCTGTGAGCCGGCGGGCTCGTCGCGGGGGATCTGCGCACCGGAGGTGAGGTAGGTCCACTGACAGGGCACTGGCAAAGCGTTCTGTGAATGACGGGCCAGAACTTCCGCATGAACGTACCAGCAGCATCTTCTGTACGTGGAGCGCTTTTCATACACGGTGTTCTCCTTAATCAGACGCTTGACGTGGATCCTGTTACCGCACAAACGGAGATGATGTCACACTACTGTAAAATATTTTACAGCATCGGAAAATATCTAAAACTTCCTATTTAGAAAAGCCATCAAAAACACCCCCCACAGTGTAACTAGACATCATTCACAATAAATGGAAAACAACTAGGCCTTAGATTACGACACCAACTTTAGTTTAATATCTGTCAGCAGAAGTAAAAACAGAAACTTTGAGCCGCTGTGATTCAGATGTTAAGTCTGTGATACCTGGTTGGGATGCTGTCAGTGGAGCTCAGAGGACTCTGGTTGGGTGATGAGGTCTGCTGGCGGCAGAATTCCAGGAACTCAGTGATGATGACTTTACTGCTGTTCACGTTTCCATGAAGCAACGGCAACAGCTGTGACAGCACTGAAAAATACGTCACTAGATACGTTAATCGCTCCGTCTACAGCAGGCCTAATGCTTACCGTATTTCTATGCATCTTGACCATCACAATGCAAATGCAATGTGTGATTTCACACAATTTCGGTGAGCCTGACTGTAAGAATAACTTTCAAAGTATGGCGATATTTTACGCAAATGAGAAAACTCTAAACTGCATCTCCGTCACATGATGAACTCACATTTCTCGTTCCTCTGTTTGCGTGAGAGGTCCTGTTCGGGGGTGCGGGCCTCGTCTTTGGATAAAGGCTCCAGCAGGCAAACAGCATACGGCTGGAGGTGATAGAGTGCAGGCTCCTCCCCCTCCCACAAGCAGCCTCGCACCACGGCCTCCAACACCTTGACCTTCCCTTTAGACATCAGCTCGTTCTCCCACTCACGGGCTTTCATCTTCTGACGCACCTTCATCTTCTCTGGGTCTCCGCCCTCCTGCAGGACAACATCTGTATTGTAAGAACGTAAACAAAGCAGAAAGAAGAAGTACAAATTTAAAAGGTGGACATACCTCATCTTCCTCAGGAGCTCCTTCCCCCTCTGAGAGATATCCGTGAGGTACGAAGAACCCATCATCGTCATCGTCATCATCTCCACCTTCATCATCGTCATCCTGACCGGAAAATCAAGACCAGAAGTATTATATTTACTACGGATATTTCCGGACTTTTCCCAAACCAAAAATATTTCCAGGATTTTGAAGAACCCTGAAAAGTGAGAACAACGTGATGTCATATTGCTCACCCCCTCACTGTGAGACAGAGACTCTCCTGGCTCCTCTTCCTCCCACTCTTCATCACTGTCCACCTCATAATCCAGCAGATCCTTATCAGAGAAGAACAGTTGTATGTTATGTCACCTACATTTACTCATTATGAATGTTTCTCAGCTTAGTATCAGTGTTACACCTCAATAGCATCATTTAAATTCTGTAGCAAACAAACACCGCTACACTGACATCATTTGTAGAGCTACACCGACATCATTTGAGAAATATCAAAGAGGCTTTGAACACAACCATCCACGATTGTCATTTTATGCCTATTTTTTTAAGCGATCAAAACTCTGAAAAGTAGACTCATGTAAGACGCATGTGTTTAAATAAATTAAAATGTGGAGATGCTACTGAAGAGTTCTTCATCTGCTAACTAAGCAAGCACCATTAAATGATAGATAGCTAGCACAGACAGCTAGCATAGACAGCTAGCAATAGTAAACACAGCTGTTCTTGTTTTACTTTGTCTCGTCTCAGCGGGCAGCGTGGAGAGATGTGCTTGCTCGTTTTGCTGCAGGTGCCCCAGAAAGCTGGTCGATAGTTGTCATGGAACTGCAGCAGTTTCATGCGGCCGTATCGCCGCCGGTCCGGGATTCCATCCGGCTTTAAGCCTTCAGTGACGACCAAACAATCTCTGATGACAGAGAACACAAACAAACAGTGTGAACAAAAGATGCGCTTTCAACATCCCTTCAGTAATAACAATAAACTCGTGACAGTTATTGTGTTGTTGTGCGTTGATATAATGAGAACACAAAGACGTATCTAAGCAACAGTCATTAACACGGCTCAAACGACCTTACCTGACCGCGCTGATGCGACCGGGCCTGGTGGGACCTGACCTGCGAGGTTTGTGCCTCGTCCAGTCCCTCAGTCCGTCCAGAGAGCTGTCTGGTTGGGCAAGATATCGGTCCAGCTCCTCCAGGACAGCGTCCTCACACTGTACTCGAGTCAGTGGTGCCAAACACATGTGCTCTTTAATCTCAAAAGGAGCGAACTTCCCACAGGCAGATGCTAGAGTCTGAAGCGGAGAACAATCATCAAACGTGTTTGGAAAAGTAAACATGAACTTTAATAAAAGTGCAGTTTTACATATGCAGAATTCCAGAGTAAGAGTTGACTACAAATGAGGTCTGCTAGACTACTGTATTTGACTTTACTGTAAAATTCTTCATTTACAGTAAAAATGTCTGACAGGGCCACTTTATCCATATAATCTTATGTAGCTTTTTATGCTGTTAGTTGTTGTTGCTGAGTAAGAAAAGAAGCAGATTTCAGATTCCAGACACAAAACGTCTTTATTTCACACTGATTAATGTGACTCGTACCTTTGGTACCAGCTGTGTCTTGGACTTCTGTAGAAACCGGGTAATCTCAGCCTTCTCAGCTTTGATGCGCTAGACAGACGATAAACATTAACATTTAAGTTTTCAGTTTTAAACAACAGAAGAAACGTAAACACTGCATAAACTGTAAAGGCATACAGACAGCCAAACAACACTCACTTCTTTCTCTTCCTTCAACCGTTTTTCTTCTTCTTTCTTCCTTTTCTCTTCCAGTTTGGCCCTAAACAAAATGAATTACGCGTTTACTGTACTTAATCTTTATACAGTATACATATACACACACACATATACATATAAACAAACACACACACAGACATATATAGTGCATATATAGGATATATATGCATGCATATATAGGATATATATGCATGCATATATAGTGATGCTGAGACACTCACTCTATTTTCATTTGCCGCTGCTCTTCTTTAGCTCGCTGTTTCTCTGCCTTCTCTTTTTCATCCCTCTCTTTCTTCTCCCGCCGCTCCTTGTCGTCTTTCTCTTTCTTTTCTTTCTTCTCCCTCTCCTTCTCCTCCTTCAGCTTGCGGGCGTCCTCCCTTTTTTTCTCCTTGGCGGCTTTGGCCTCCTGTTTCTGCCGCTCTTTCTCTTCTTTCAACCGCTGTCTCTCCTCTTGTTCTTGGAGACTCTGACAGAACAATACGTGTTATTTAAACCAACATCAAAATTTCAGCATGGACAAGATTTTAATAATGCATCTGTCACACACATTAACGTTTTGCACTAATAACATAACCTCAACATGTTCAAGTTTTTCCTACAATCATTATGGATGCAGCATTTAAAACCTCATTAACGGAGGGACTATATGGACTATTGATACTTGTAATACATGTTTACAATATTAAACAAGTGGAAACACTTGATGACCAGTCACAGACTCACTCTTTCACTCCATTTGTGCCCATAATTACTAACAAAAACCTTTTAATTAAACCATATATTTAACAATTGTTAGCTTTTACAAATGTGCATCATTTTATCACAATGCAACTGTGCGAGTAGGCCGGCAAACAGATTCAGTTTAGTGTTAAAATGTGATTTTACCTTGAGGGATCGTCTTTTCAGTTTATTTTCTGCTGTGTTTGTCCTAGGGGCCTGCATAAAAAAACATTTACTCAACTGTCTGACCTTTTAACAAATGGAAAAAGGAGTAACTGACAGATGAGAAGAACCTGGTACAGAACATCATCATAACTGCACTATTGATCTGCACTCACTGAGGCTGGGGTGGTGGGTGCGCTCTTGCTGGGTTCTGGTGAGCTCTCTACCGCTGAGAGGGAGCTGGTGGATCCGGCGGACAGCGCGGATTCATTCCCGTGGCTGACTTCCATCTGCTGCTCCTCTTCCTCAGTCTCGGACTCCTGAGTGGTGTCCATCAGCGGCAGGGTCTCTCCCTCCATCACCTCATCCTCATCTGTCCCTTCTTCTGTAAGCAGCCTGGTGGGTTCTGGTGGGGCATCTTCTGTGGTCTTTGATGTTTCTTCACTGGGGCATGTGGCAGCAACCGGAGGTTCGGTGGAGTTGTTTTCTGTGAGGTCGATGGTGACATCAGGGGCGGAGCGGACCGGAGAACGCTTCCGTCGGCTCATGAAGCAATCAAGAGGACCGCGGCCGTTTACCAGAGCTGGACCGTGGCACAGAGGCACGGAGTGGTCAACGTCGTTTTCTCCATCGGAAGCATTGGGCTCGGAGCACTTGGGAATAACAGGACCTTTGGTTCTTTTGGGCTCACTGCATTCCTTGTGTTCTGGGTTCAGCCGTTTGAATGGAAGACGTGCTGGGGGAAGGACAATAATCATTAGTCATAGTCAAAAACGAAACAAACATCAGTATTACTGAAGACTGAAGTATGGACTAAATGACATGAGGTAGCTTATCAAAGGGAATTACTGTACACTTTAAAGAAACAGTACAGCCCAGGATGATGTCATTTACTCACCCACAAACAATTACTTTTATTTTTGGGTGAACAATGAAGATTCATTGAAAACACTTGCTCTATTGGATCTGAACCCACAGTAAACGTCGCAGCATAACCTAAACAATTTCCAGTCAAATCTGAACTGTAACTTAAACAACTATCAAATGCTGGTGGGTGGGGAAAGCTGTATATTATTGACTGTAGGCAAAAACCTTTTTAGTTGTTTACCTTGAACAAGCTTCTTGTTGGCAGTATTAGCTTTGCCCACACAATCCATGCCTGAAACAAAGACAAGTATGTTAGGTCTAAATCTTCTGTGCACGTACATACAATAATAACATAAAACAGAAACAAAAAGCAACAAAAACTAACGACATCAATCTGACACCTTGTTAAGGTCAAGACTTGCAACCATATTGCATTAAATTAAGCGCTTTTAAAACGAAACAAAAGACTGTTCTGTCATAACAAAAGCAATAGCTGACAGTTTCATCTAAAACTCATAAGTAATTTGATTCTCGATGTATACTGTTTATTTTCCGATCTCCCGCCTTTCAGTGAATAATAGCTTTTAGGCCTTTGGCTAGTTAAGAGTTTGGCGACTGGTACATGTTAATATGGAGTCACTGAAGTTACATCCATTAACTAAAGACCGAAAAACAAAGAACTAGTTTAACTTGTTACAATGCATATAAAAGCATGTTACCACAAAATGCAACCATTACACAAGATTACACACTTTTAAGTTAACAATAACAAGATAAATTGTCAAAGTAGTCAGCGCCAATCCCTAGCCGACTAACCATAAACTTAGCATGCTACTTAACATACCAAAAGCATTGAGAAGATTACAGTTATTCAAAGCAGACACAAAAACACTGTTTCTCACAGCTAAACTTCAACTAAAATAGCTTTAGCATAAATCGCGAATCAAAATGGAGTTTCGCATCTAAACTAGCGCTTTGTCATTAGCCGCCGGACAGACAAGCTAAATGCATTTACACATTTTCCTCAACATCAGCTCTATTAAAAGAATGTTAAAATGTTACTTTAACGTTTGCACAGAAACGTCTCGCACCTCTGCGTGGAGTGGAGGCGATGGGCTCTTCTGCCGCGAGCATCACCACCACCATCCGCGCGCTCGCGTCACACTGGAAACCTGACGTTAAACGGAAACGGCGAGGACTAGTTTGAATCCGTACAAAGTTGCCGGAGGCCGGTCATCGACTCCGGTCACAACATTAACCCGTCGATACTTAATTGAATGCGTTTGGTCTGACTTTTTTAGCGAGTAACCCCGTCCGCTCGTTCCCCTCACGTCCCCAGTCAGTCTCCCTAGCGCTTCCCCGATCAGAATTGGCGGGAGCTGGTTGCGGGCCTGGACTGTCGGCTGTGATTGGCCAACACGGCACGACGTCAGAGTAACGAACAGTCACCTTATTGGGTGGTTGGCAGGAACCTGCCTCGCAATACAGCCTGTTTGCACCGTCGAGGATTGTGATTGGTTAGTGAGGGCGGTTCCTGAACAGGATTGGTTGAGTAAGTCATAATAAGTCAACAAGTTTTCCTATATGGCTGCTTGATGATTATTTGATTATTTGAGACGGATTGACATGCATTATAAAAACTTTCAGTTTAACAACGAGGATTTTAACACTTGAAAAAAAAGTGTTTTAATAAAACTGTAGCTGTAATTTAAGTTTAATGTTGATGTTTTGAAGAGAACTGACCGAAGTCCGAAGTGCATTTAACATTTAGAATAAACCGGCCATGAATGAACGTAAAATATGGTATTTGGCTAAAAAACATGAATGATACATGACCTTAACCATAGGCAACATCTAAAATACGAACGATTCACTGATTTTTGCCCCAAAAAATAACAGAAAGGTGTCATATTTATCTATTGCCACAAGGCAGGAAACTGCTCAGTTATCTAGTCACAAGCACACAGACCACACCTATTGCTAGCCTGTGCTGGGACTTGTAGTCTTTAAAGTTACAACTTCCGTCTGCCTCCATCAAACCAGACCGCTTTAAAAACAACATTTCCCATAATGCACCAACAACGCTTCCAGTCCGCCACGGGATCGCCTGGATTCAATGCAGACTGCAGGCGCATCCCTATGAAACTCTTTAACGGTGTGCAGGTATCAACAACACGTATATAAATAAAATTAAACATAATGTTATATTATAAATGTAGCGTTTTATTACTTATACGCGCACGAATGATTGTGTAGCATGTTGTAAATGTTGTAGTATGACCATTGCTTGTCTGTTGCCGTTATATCTGATATGGTATCGTTAGCTTCTGGCCTGTGCTTTATTGTCAAAACAGTTATAATAATGTTATAATAGCAACACCAGTTTCATTTAGCAGAAGCATTTTTATGGTTTAGACACAGATGTGATCTTACGTGGCAACGATTATTTACACTTGTACAGTATTTCTAAAAGTTGTCATGATAAATGTTTCACCTGTTTTTCGTTTGTCTGTGTTCAGCTCGTGTTTTCATGCTGAGCACTGAGATCTCAGAGACTTCCCGTGTTCCTGTCACACATTCATCCACCTTTTCACAGAACTGAGAATGACAGGTGATATATTAACATGAGCAAACTGTTCATGAGTGTGTGAAGAATGTAAAATCCCATTCCAACATTTTCCATTTTTGCTGGACAGATCGAGCCAATAACTTCCCACCTCTGCCCAAGTTTCTTCGCATAAAACCATGTTTCTACCAGAACGTGGATGAAGAAATTCCTCAGCCTCACCGCCAACTCGTGCGCCGTGTTTACAATCTTTGGATGTGTGAGTATTGAATGTAAACTTCACAGTTTATAATTCGGTTTCTGGATCCGGATCCTGCTACAGTTCTGTAGTGTGAATGCAGAAGTCGTCCTGTTTTCTGATCTTTCAGTGTATTCTATTACACTCTGCGTTAATGTGGTGTCCTGCATCGCCTGGTGGGCCGGAGGGGGTGGTGCGGTCAATTTCGGTCTTGCCCTTCTCTGGCTTCTGATTTTCAGCCCGTGTAGCTACACCTGCTGGTTCAGGCCGCTGTATAAAGCCTTTCGGTAAGAAGAACTTTGGAAAACAACAACGTGGGGTTGATGTTTTAGTTTGGTTGACCTGCCGATGTTCTTCTCCTCAGGGCTGATAGTTCCTTCAACTTCATGGCGTTCTTCTTCATCTTCTTCCTGCAGTGTGTTCTTGCTTTCGTCCAGAGTCTTGGAATATCAGGTTGGGGTGCGTGGTGAGTAATAAGTTATGGATATTAATTCAGGTTCAGTAGATATTTAAACGTGCAAAAAAGTTCAAACTTTTTCTTAAGTTTTGCAACTGTGTTACTAAAATAAGAACATGTTTAACATCTTGAGTTGTGTGGTTTATTTTATTATTTACTAGATATTTGATTCTTGTGTTCAAAACTAGCTATATTTTATGCTACGCTGGTTTTATATATTAAATGGTTTTTCATATATAATGGTACTTGAAACATAAAATGGAACGCAACCCTCAAGCTATGTTAACTCATGCATTTCTTATGTTTTCACAGTGGTTGGATCGCCACGGTGATATTTTTTGGCACAAATGTGATCTCTGCTATATTCATGCTAATCTCGACTCTGCTCTTTACCGTAAACACAGTTTTGATGGGATTTGTTCTCATCAAGGTACAATTTAAGCCATTCAGTCCTTACCTGCTACGTAAAGTTGAACTCACAATGTTAAAAAAATGGTGGCAAAATTCATGAGTTACTTTTACCCCCAAAAGGTCCATCGGCTGTATCGTGGCGGAGGGGGCAGTTTGGAGCGGGCGCAGGAGGAGTGGAGCACAGGCGTTTGGAAGAGCGCCCCCGTGAGAGAAGCCGGGTTCAATGCCATATCTGAAACCGGCCCCAGTCTCCCACAATACCCTGCGGCTGTGCCCAGTTACCCAGAGAGCGGCCCATGGTGATTCCACTTTTCAACCACAGAGGGAGCCAAAGTCCCACTTGTTGTGCTAGCGTGGGGACAGGTGGACGTTAGCCAATATTTCCAAACACTATGTGCCGTGAATGGGCAGATAAATCACTGACTTGTGAATAGTTGTTTTTTCGCTTTTGTTTAACACTTTTCTTTTAACATAGCAAAAAATATGTTTTAACAACTACTTCATTTCTTTATAGATGCTGGATATAAACGTGAGAAATATTTAGTTACTTTACTTTGGCTGTTAAGAATAGAGTTTTACTTTCACTTTCATACATTTTTAAACTTGATTTAGGTAGAAGAGAGAGTTTTATTGTGAGTGCAGTTTTTGGCAAGTTAAAATATATCATAACTTAATGATTAGCCAACTGCCCTTCAACGTCATCTCAACGCATTGACAGTGAAATGTGAAAATATCAGTTCAGATTTAATAAAACATCGCAATATTCAAAAAATGAAAGTTAAAGCACGTAAAACATAAATTCATCTCATTTCATCAAAACCTCATTGAAGTCATGATTTTTTTATTTGATTAGATGATTAAATCAAAATAGTTATCAGATCACCTTTTAAATGTAACTGGATTGAACACTATATATCGCTCACAATCACATTACCGTTTTAGGGAAAGTGATTTTGTTTTGATGGAGGAACAGTCATGCCTGAATGTTCTTTTCTAAATTCATGGCAGCTTTTCTATTCACCTCAGGAAATGAGGTCTTCTGTTAATTCCACAATCCTGCTACCGCACTGATATCAAATGTTTTTACACTGTTAAATATTTGCAGATGCTTAAGCTGAAAATGTTTCCTCTGACTTACACACTTGCAAATACATTTTGTGCTCTCTTTTCTGTTCAGAGCTTTCCACATTGCCTTATTGCCTTAATGTTTCACACAGATTTTGCATGGGTGAGAACCAATAGCTTTCGAGCTTGCCTCAAAGTGCTGCAATTCTATTGGTGGATGTGTCTACATCCAGCGTGACAGATATTTGCATATTGCCGTTCTTTTTGCCGCAGGCTTTAATTACTTTGCATTCAAGTGTATTTCTTTGTTTAATCGTACTAATTCTTTGTGCTTCGAAATGAAGCTTTGTTTACACAAGTATGGCTGGTCGAAGGCTAAGACGCTCATTTTAAATGCGACTTGATCTTCGGTTCTTTTCGATTTTGAAACATTTTTCAACTGGCCTTACGTTGTCAATGTATTTAATTATCTTGTACAGGCATCTGAAATGTGATGGAATGGCTCTAATGAAATAAAAACATTCCTTTTCAGACTCGAGTCGCATTTATTGTACTTACGGATTAAGATGCTTTATATTCATTTAAAGTACAGTGGTTTATTTTAACCGGTTTGTTTTTTGGGTGGCTTGTTCTGCAGGTTTATACATAACGTCATGCGGCACACAAACTGCAGTTTGCTTAAGAGCGAACAATGACAAAGATCTTAGTATTATTAATGTAAAGAATTTGTAAGAAGTCTGCGTGTTTTAAGCATTTAGAACAAACAGTCAGAACAACTTTAAGTACTATTTGTGCTACACATACATCACGTATAACATAAAACATCAAATTTACATCAGGGTGACCAATCACATTTCTTCAGAAAATCTTAAATCTAGTGAGTAAATATGACCATTTATCCAGGAAATGTAAATAACTAAAGATTCTGTGGTTTGAACTATTAACCAAAATGTAAACATTTTTTAACAAACCATTAAAAAAAAACAAGGCATTTTAGTTTTGTATTAGATTTTTTTTTATTTACATAAAAATAAATAAATATACAAAATTACAAAAGATCATAAAATAAAAAAAAACATATCTTTAAGCTCAAATTTCAGACTCGTCCGTAATGTATTTAAAAATATGGACGTCGGTCGGGACGTTCCCATTGGGTGTTTTCCTCTGAAGGCTGCTGGCTTCTACGTCGCTGAACCTGTCCAGCTGCTGTTTACTGTCCGGAATATCGGTTTCTGTGCCGGCTGTGTGTATGTATTCCCTCTGTGGAAAACTCCTGGGGCTTTTGGTGGGCTGTCTCCCGCAGCACACAAATGGAGATATGTGTCCCATGTACAAGTTCCAAAGGATGAGACACGCCATCATAACGGACAAGACGGCTAAAGCCACCTGCATCACTATCCACTTCCCCTCACTGGTTTGACCTTCAACATGTGTGGGAACCTTTTCCAACTCATGAAGACCTGATGAAGTTGTGTGGCTTTCAGGAACGGTTTCCAAGGTGGCCCGTATGTTCTCCGTTACGTCTACTGTCAATCGCTCCTGCAGGTCGTAAATGGCCAGCGTTTGGGCGTAGTCTCTTCCGTTAACCCGCTCGACTGACGTGCAGGTGTAGCGTCCGGCCTCCGCCGTCGAGGCGTTGTGGATGAAGATGCCATCGCTGTAAATGGTGTACTTCCTGTTGGAGGAGGGAAGCTGCCTTCCTGCAAATTTCCAGCTTACCCGAGCGAGGTTGGAGTTTGGTCGGCATGGCAACATGATGTTGTTTCCCAGCACGAGTGGTTGAATTTTTGGCTCCGTAATTGCTGGTGTAACACATAGATTTTACAAATAAGTTAAATAAAGCCTGTGAATTACGTTAGGTTAAAAAATATTTTAAGTTAATATTTACCTGCTATTT
Organism: Ambastaia sidthimunki; assembly: GCA_036877625.1. Taxonomy (NCBI): domain Eukaryota; kingdom Metazoa; phylum Chordata; class Actinopteri; order Cypriniformes; family Botiidae; genus Ambastaia; species Ambastaia sidthimunki. The sequence goes on from JAZGTK010015316.1 coordinate 12,416, forward strand.
GGCAGCGAGTTGCATCCCCATCTTTTAAGCTTTGTATTAAATTACTAAAATGCAAAATATTATGTTAGTGGCCAATGTAAGATGTTTATATACAGTCAAATAACATCAGAGATGATGTTTAAAGAGACTTTATTTGACTTCTGAGGAATACAAAAGAAGATATTTTAAAGTATGTAGGTAAACAAACACATGGTATCCGTGGAAATGACTTTGTATGGACACAAAACCACTGAAACATTTCTCTAAATATCTTCTTTTGTGTTCCACAGAAGAAAAAAGTCTTATAGGTTTGAGTAATTTAAATGATGACAAGCAAACAAGGACTGTTCCTCTAATATGAGACTGAGCAGGTGTTGGAGAGTGTGTCTTACCCTTCTGTATTATTTGGTAATCTGTGTAATGTTGAGCACAGCTGAACGGTGAGATGCCAAACACAGTAAGGATCTCTGGCCAGGACACAGTCCAGACAAGATTTATAGCGACTGCAGTTGCTGCTCAGCGTCTGAACGACCCCAGACGCGGAACCTGCAAACAACTGCCCCAACACACAAATTGTATGTTTAGATCTACACAACCTCTACACAACGGCTTCTTGTAATAAACCTGGTATATCTGCTTCAACAAATGGTGGGTGAAACGAATGGTTGTCAGTACCCGACTCTGGTGAAGACGAACAACATCGATGGGCTCTGAGTTTTGAAATAGTTTGACTTCTTCAATAATGTGCATCTCTCCATCGTAGTTCACTGCCTTCTGCAAATAACCGCTTTCTGATAGGAGACAGAAAACCTGGACGTTACTGATTTTGAAGGTGCAGAGCAAAATCAAGTCTAATATTCACCAAATTGAAT
>JAZGTK010015318.1:0-13265 GCA_036877625.1 Ambastaia sidthimunki
TGAGCAACGTGGGGCAACTGCACGCAGAACATCAAAACAAAGAGACGCACTGAGTTTCACAAGCTTCCTACAAAGCCAGCATTTCAGGCTATCATAATTCTGTTGCTATATAAGATGAATTCTTAGCAGCATCACATTCCAAGACAAGGCAACATGCCAGAACGTGTTGTGCCAAGCTTAAGGGAAAAATGGCAGATGAAGTGAGAAAAAAGCATTGATGAATAAAGTTTTTCAGTTACTATTTAAGCATTGATGAAAAGTTCTATTTTAATTACAATTCTTTTTACTATTTAAGTAACAATTTTAGTTACTATTTTAGTGCGCTATGTATTTTAATGCTTATCCATTCTTAGCTCAGAAACATGCTAAAGCATAGTACTAATACTTAATAGTAATACTAATACTAACTGTTCAACAGTTCATACAAATCAGCTCAATTCCCTTTGCAGTGAATTTACTGAGTTGGCTAAATACTGGCAAAACATGCTGAGCAAAATCTACTAAAATACCAAAAAACAGCATACATTTACTAAAGTAGGAGACAAGATTTTACTTTTCAAATAGAAAATCCAAACAAGTTTATCAACATTGCACTGTTTGTGCAAACTACATCAATGTATAGAAGCTTTGCTCTATTAGGTATTCATAACACTTTGATAACCTGTGAGCAGCAGCCTATCTCAAGGACATGGTGGATGACAGCTAGTCTCTGATCTGAGATTTCTGGGTAAAAGAAATGAGAGGAGATGAAGGATGGTGCTGAATCTGTGAGTGCAGTAATACAAGCCCTCAGGCAGTGAATGTCATTCTGGAAGACAGAGTACAGTGCAGGACTGAAGTAGCTAAATGTTACATTCAAAATGCTTGTAAAAGATGTACAACTATATGGTGGTTGACATTTAAAATAAAAATTCTGTATTATGATATAATACTTTGTTTCATTGGATATTTTGATGCCAACTCCGGCACAAAAAAAAGGTAAATTTTAAAAATCTCTTTTATAAGCTTTCACAGCCAAATATTAAAAAAACAACATTTTAAAGATTCTGTTTCTATTCTGTTTCCAACAGTTCAACAACATCACATTAAGTTTTACTATATTACAAAATAACACTGTACCAGATAAGCGTCTTGTTTTTACCATTTTCATTACATTATAATAGTTGGGGTTGGGGGGTTTTGTGCGGGGGGTTGACATCACTAACCCTTTTAATGCCAAGTGCCAATCAAACCAAACCCACACTGACGAGATGCCAAAGTAAAATGATCCACACGCAACACACAAATGTCAAGGACAGGAAGTGTTAAATGACCACATACGAACAGAATATCATTACAGTATATGGCAAAGAAATCCTAATGAAGTGTTTAAATTAATGCAATCAAATTCCATTTATAATCAAATGCAGCATGACCAATAATTTAGTGGCTTTTGACTAGCCTCACATTAATCAAGGCACAGAAAGAAACGTTAATGGACCATACAATACAGTAATTGTTGTGAAATATTTTCTAAATGTCCTGTGGTGATTGAAATTTGAAATATTGGCCGAGTGCACCATGATTATCTCAAACACCTGTTGGCTGAAATTCTATCCATGCATGTGAATGAAGGCAGGAAAACAGCTTTGTGTAAACAAATTAAATTCAGGACCACAGTGTTTAATTATACATACCTGCCTAATTAACATACCTGCATCATTTTAAAGCTGCAATATGTTTTGTTTGCAACAATTTTGGTTGAAAATAAACAAAATTATACTACTATATCATACGTGTGAGTGCTGAGAAAGCATTTGTAGCTTGTTCAGTTGCTTATAATTTAAATTTGTTAAAGATGGTGCCTTTTAATCTGGAAAGTTCTAAATGACAACCATCAGTGACATCTGGGAAATCACCTGTTGTCAAAACCAATAAACCTCGGAGAGCCTGCAGTCAAAAAATGAGAGTAAATATCGGCAGGGCTTTTTTGAGAGGTGGCGTCAACTCAGCGTTCAGAAGGGTTAAAAATTAAAAGATGCTTTTACAGATGCTGAATAGTTCATTTGAGTGGCTCAATAGGTAGCCATCATATTCATCAGTGCAAAAGTACAACCCACGTAAATAACTCGCAATTTCATGTTTTGAACAGACATGGCGATAGAGAGGAAAAAGTTACAGATTGCAGATTTAATGTATAAAGTATGTATAATGTACATTATATATACTTTATACATTAAAGTATAAAGTAAATTAACATTAAAATGATCACCAAAGTAATTTACAGAATTCTGGAACACAAGTTTATTGGATTGAGCTTAAGGTCAACATTTATCACACCCTCTTTTATTTGTCAGAGATATTCAACAAAGTAAACACACATCTTTAAATTCAGCATGTCACTTAGGTTCCCAGTTACTTGTATTTCCTGGTCAGCATTTTAAAAAAATGAGGGAGTTATAAATATTTATTAAAACTATTTAAGGAATTTGGTGTCACTGCACCTCCTTAGTAACAACTGTTTTGGAGACACTTGAAGACAATCAAATACCACTAATAAAACTGTGTCTTCATCAGGGTCAACAAAGCTATGTGGAGCATTTCAAACAATTCTTAGAATTTGCTAACAGATGAAACATGAGTATTTCAAAAAATAAAAAATGTTTAAATGGGAGGTATACAACTGGATCAAAATATCTCTCTCCTATGGCTTCTTTTGCAGCAGGCAACCTCCAGCTCCTACAACAGCTGACCTTTGCTAGCCAAGCCCATTAAAAGTCCAGATAGCACAGAGCCAGTTGCTCCATGGAGTGGGCATCCATTTTCTCAGCATCAGAGTGATGGAGTGTAAGGCTGTCAGAGAGATGAGATACTGCAGGCTGAAGCACCATAAGCACGCTAACATCTGATGTCCTGACAGTGTCTGCTCACCCCTGGCCTGGCCAGCTGTAAACGCTCCCTCACAGTGTTTGACAGAGCAGCTCAGAGGAAGCTAATGCACAGAACACGCCTCATAAAACAAAAGAATGTAGAGGGTCTTTTTGACAGTTCAGAATAAATTACCTTGACGTCTTGTGAAAGGTCTTGAGAGAAAACCCAGATGAGGCTTTATTGCTTCAGTCTTAGGGGTCACTTGAATATCGGAGCTTTCAGATAATTACAAAAGATTAGCTTCATGTTTATGTAGCATGTTTATGGCAAATTCTATAAACAACTCCTATTGATGGGAGGTGAAGATTTGTACAAGTGACGATGGCAAAGCCCAAATTGTCTCAGATATACAGTGAGGTTAAAAAGTCACTGACAAAGTCACATCAAAACATACTCACTGAAATTTATGAAAAGTGGATGTGAAATATTTAGGATTCTGCGTGATTCCTATGTCATTTCTATGTATAATGAAACATTTGTAACATTCACCATGTCCTTTATATAGAAAGAATTCTTGCTTTTATTAAATCACGCTTAAATAATGCTGGAACACATATGAATTATCATGTTTTGTATAAACCCGTGGAGTCATCTTGAGTGTATGCTGTCAATATGAAAGTACATTATACTTAATATTAGTATTATATACTTATAATTCAATAATTAATAATCATATATTATACTATTGATATCATTTACAATGAAACATGTTCACTAATGGCCACTGACTAACCTTTGAAAATCTCAATTGTTTATCATACAAAGGCAAAACATCACTAAAACATTACTTAAAAGACAAAGTCTTTTAATACCATTTATTTCCTCTATTTCACTAAAACGAATTTTATTAAAAGAATCAAGCATTTGCTTTAGAAGATGGTTTTGGTTCCTCAAGGGTCTTTTGAAAGAATTTGGAAATGTACAGAGCCCCCTGGTGGTTTCACTCAAAGCTGTTTTTAAATCTATAAAGCTGAGTTTATACAAATGAAAAAGGTTTCTGCAAATTAGCATCTTATAATTTAGGTTGAGGGACCTTTCCGTGATTTAAAAACACATCTGTTTATGAAAGCACAAGAGACATTAGAAGCGAGATGCAGGTGTTCATTAAAAACCTTTTGGCAGGCACCTTTTCTATTGTAAGCCCCCTTGTGTAATTCTGAGCCAAGATCTTTGCTGATTAGCTTGTTATATGTGAGTGACATGTCTCTGTTTTGAGACCTTGAGACTGATGATTCCTCATTCCAAACACCAGGTGGATTGAGCTGGGCCTTTGTTCCTGACTAACGAAACACAAAGAAGATTGACACACAGTCTTGGGAGGAGGAGGTCTCCAAGGGAAACGTTGTTTGATGAGATTATGCTGTGAAAACAAAACCGAGGCTTTCCCTGTTTTCCCAGAATAAGATCTTCAAATGAATTCACAGTGAGAGGAAAAGGGAAATTAATAAAGATATAAAGCACTAATGTGTGTCTGCTCATTTTCAGAAATAATATTAAGGCCTGGCTTAATAATTCCTGTTTTAAAATAATCTATAATGTCATGATAAACTATACAGTAAACAATAATGGTTTTAAACAGTTTATTAGTGTAGCTAGGTATAAATACTCTCTTCTGAATCCAACATTTCACTTTATTTCACAGACTTACTTCTCACTATTTAAATGTTTTCATGTGAAAAGCCTCACTAGCCCAATAACACAGAAAAAAGGGATCCATTACCCCAAAGTCAAAAATCTGTCATTAAAATGGAAATTGCCTCAGATAACAGTCAATGAAGGTCAATTAAAGTCTCTAATAGGCACAAAAATAGATAAAGCCTTCAAAGCCCTTTCGACAAAAAAATAAACTGAAGATACTGTAGGACAAATCTAGGCCTCAGGGAATACGTTTATGAAATAATTAAATAATTCCAACATGGGAAGCACATAAAAACTATAACAATGTGTCTATAACCATGTACAAAGTATATTATTAGATATAATAATTAATAATATCCATTATATTAGATATTGGGAAAATCATAATTATTATTAACCATATTACTCTCTGACCAGATTTCCATATTTTTTAAAAATGGTAATTAAGATGATATTATGATGGTTTAGACCAGCTATGAATAATTTGCATTTAACATGACTTCTAACAAATGTTTCTTAACAAAGCTGTTCATGTAAATGAAGTCACAAAATTTAGTATAAAAATAGTGTAGATGTAGCAGTAGTGATGAAAATTCAGAAAAAGGATTTTGAGAAATGTATTCATTTGCTATATATATGTGTAATATTTAGCTCTAGTTGTTTTTCTTTGTTGACTGTTGGTTGATGTACAGCCTGTTGAATAGACAATGGTTTGATATTGGGTATGTAATGGTAATGTAAGAGATCACAGAAAGCACTGTAAACACTGAGAGATAAAAACTGAACCAAAAACTGATAATGCAGCAAAAAACCAACAGAGGAAGTGAAAAGGGGAAGTAGAAAAAAACTAATCTGACATTTATAGAGGAATTATAGAGAGAGAGAGAGAGAGAGAGAGAGAGAGAGGGAAGATGTATATGCAGAGGTATTTTTGGTGCTTCACCAAACCAACACCAAACAGAAACTTATACTAAAGCACAAAATGAAAAGATGACTCTGTACTACTTAGCATAACTATTTTCTCTTCTGTTTATACTGTTTAAATATTGTGGTTTTCCTCATGACTGCTGGTAAAAGCCATTATTTCTCACATTTTGTCACATCTCTATTCAGAGCTCTATTAATGTGACTTTATTTAAACTGTATTAGAGACATACTTTAGAAATGTACAGTATGTTTTTTGATACATAACTATAAGTAACTTGGTTGCTTTGTATGTAGCATAGCAAAAAGCCAGCTGCAGTACCTGTAGCAAGCACACTGAATGCAACAGATCTCAATTGGCCGTGAATTTTCATTCATAAACTCATGTGGGTCAAGCTTAAGATGGCCAGTACACATTTGCTCAGGGACACAGGTTCAAGTCTGGCCTGTGACATGTACCAGTCCTGGTCCTATTTTTTCTATTTTTATTTTTTGCCCTGATTATTAAATTGCACAAATCAAATTGAACATGTCTAAGGCAATAAACACTTCATCAGGATTCAGGGACAAGTATAAATATTCAAACACTCTCACAAACATGTTCCACTGAAGCAAAGTAGCTTATTGCTTTTAAAAGAGTGACGACAGCCATTTGATAGAGAACACCAATGTTCAATACAGATGCATGATTTATTTAACTGGAATCTGACCTGAACATCCTTCAGCATTTATATCTAGCATAACCCATAGTACTTATCACTAAAAGTATGGTAGTTTTATGACTTTAAATCATTTTGAGTTTGTTTTAATAAAGTAAACAATCATTAAAATGTCATAATTAAAAATCAAAAATCATTAAAAATGACCATAAAATGACCAAGTGCAATAATCTTTTATGAACTAAAGTTGTTGCAATGTCAGAGATAGAAAAACACATCTGTATGATAAACTTTATGGTAAAATGGTTTGCATCTTTCTTGCTGGTGATGGAACAATGGAATACAACAAAGTCATTAAGAGAAACATAATTTATAAGACTTTTTAGCTTCTGACATTACCTCTCAACACTGCACAGAGTGGAAGTATTGTGGGAGAGAGAGAACTCTTCACGTAACATGTCCTAAAATAAAGTTCAGCTTGCATAATCACAGTGAAAGTGTTAAATTACGTTCACTGCACACAAGAACTTTAAACTTTAATGTAGATTTTTTAAATCAACGTTAGAAAATAGAAAACTTCACCCAACATGTCCTGAGAGGAAGGTTTAATGTTTAAAATCCTTTGTGTAATACATTTGAAATAAACATTTACTATGCTTTAATGAATGATTATGTATACTAGGGTTGTTCCGCTAAGACTATGTACTCTTATATACATACACAGTAATATTTTCAAAACTTTTTAGCCTTGTTTGTATAAAAGAAAGACTTAAAAATGAAGAGGGACTAAAAGATAATATCAAGGAACTAGTTTAGTTGACTTATGACTACACTCTAACAAGAGAAACATTTACATATTTGCATATTAAACTAGCCATCATGAAGTGTGTCTACACCTAATTTATAATAGCATTAGACAGAACACAGAGAAAGCTGTACCGTCCCAGCAAAAGACAAGGATTGCTATATAAACCCCTGTTATAAGGCTCAGTGGTTTCTGAGCTCACACCAGCCAACTCAATTACCCAGCAATAGTCAGTCTAAGAAAAGAAACAGGCTGAGGTCTTCTGGCAGTATGTCGGTGTCCACTATGAAATGACCTGTCAAGAACACTGACAGCCCAACATGGTTCTGATTAGAGGCACAGAATGAAGGTAAGACAGAAGTTGTCAGGTAAATAAGAAAAGTCCTTTCAAGCTGGGACTTTGTTTTTTCAAGTTCCTTCATATCCTAAAATCCATTTATGAAGCTGACATTTGCATCCATGAAACTACGTGCAGTGGTAGCCCTGATTTACATGGTCCCCCGAGCGAGATCAGATATGAGGCAACAAAAACACAATTACCTGCTGAATCCTTTTAATTATAGCACTAAATACCTATTGTAGTTTATCATTGCTGTTCATGTATTACTGCTACCTTTCTACCTGGCTAGAAAACAATAAAATACTGAAATAAAAGACTTACATTGTAAATGCAAATAAAATAAATACGGTTAGGTTATATTGTTTATACCTAACTATGTAAAAAACAATAATGTCTATGGAATGTTGCCCTAATTTAAATAAATATATTGTTTGTGTGTGTGTGTGTGTGTGTGTGTGTGTGTGTGTGTGTTCTCGCCTTGCCTGACAGAGCAATCCCCTGCTGGGTGCAAAACAAGTGACTGCAGGACGCTAATGAGGACCAGATCTGGGCCAACTCAACATTCAACACCTAAACCCTCCACACCACACAGCTTTTTAAACAGTCTAATCTGATCATCGAAATTCTACTCTAATCTAACCCAATTCTAATCTAAGACAACAAACCTAAATCCCAAGTAATCAACTAAACATGACTTAAAAAATCAATCCAGCTAACTCAAACCTAATTTAACCAAACTCTAGTCCAAAAAACCTGAGCCAACTAAAACAAACTTTAGTCAATAGACATACAGCTAAATTTGACTAAACACAACAATCCTAAACAATGAATAATTCACTGGGCCTACTAACCTTTCCTACTCACGTAACCAGAAAGATTTACATTCAAAGATCAACTGAGATAAACAGAACACCATGAGATAAATAACACATTCAGTGTTTCCAATACAAACATCAACATGGAGAAAATAGAGAATTTATGGATTAGAGGCAAAAGATGATCTGATAGCTTTGTACAGATCCTCACAGAATATTCTCTTATATAATGACCTGGTGTTAATCCCTTTGCACTGCTGTGGTGCTGTTGCTCCACAAACATTGTAGCTGCCATTATAAACTGATTATGACCATCAGCAACACATTTCAAGCGATAATTGAAAAGCATTCATTCATCTGGTGCTCCCAAACACTGATTTGGAATATCTCAATCTGAGAGATTACCAAGAGCCAAGCGGCAATATAGTAAACATGATAAACACAGAATCCAAACAAACATATTATTAATGAGAGAATGCAGTGCCTTCATGTGATTCACACATATAATTAGGTTTAACCAAAACTGAATGCAATAACCTTTGCTTGTTCATAATCTGTTGATTGGGCAATTAAAGAAGAAACACAATGACAATTATACTAAATTGTAATATTTATATTAATTATTCTACACATTTAGTTTAATTAAAGTAATAGTTTAATTAGACTCATATTTTGCTTGGTATAGTTATAATGGCTAGCTTTGTTGTGGCTGAATGCATTAACACAATAAGTTCACTAATTTTAGTAATTCTACATTCAATGGCACACTCTGTCTCTTGTCTGTATGTGCTTTGTCTGTTTTGTGTTTTTGGAAAATATTCCAGATTTTTGATACAGGTGCAATTTCCCCTGACACACTGACCCAAATACACTCTACTGTACAAGCTTCTTAAGAACCTCAAGTCTGGCTCTTTCCAATCAACATTTTACTGTTTAGGATTATTTACTAGTTGAACCTACTGTATTACATGAAGATCTTTATACATATTTATATACCACCTCTAAATGTTGCAATGCCCTGACGAGTGAATTTATTATAAGTCACGCATCAGTAGACATTGCCAGTAATCCACCTTTACTAAACTGGGCATTAGCTTTAATAGTTTAAAACAATCGGATGACAACAAAATAAGCCTCTCTTCTTTCTTAAGAATAAGTCATAAATCCATGATAATAACACGCTTGGTTTAATATATGACACATGTAACACAAAGACAGACATACAGGATGGGATTTAATCTTACCTCGAACATTGGAGATGCGCCTTTTTCGGGCAGAGTACATCCAAGCAGTTCTGCGAGAAACTTTGCCATATAAAGCGGTTGTATTTGTAATAGATTGAAAACGCCGCAGTTGTTACTCCGCACTACAGTGCCGACAGGTAGTCGTGCTTCAGCACCGGCTTCCTACAGTAAAACAGACCGATTGTTTGCCCTTTGAATTTTCCTTTCAGCATTTCTTTCACAGTGAACTTATAGAATGCAGAGGTTTATGTTAAATAAGACGTGACAGCAGTCTGTCTTTGTCTGGCTAAAAGCGCGTTTATTCGGCGTGGTTCTTTAGCGCAGTGCCGCTGCTAGTCAATCTCATTGAGCGGTACTTGTAATCCTCATGAAGGGAGGGATCAGCGACGGGGGCGACATACAGGCAGACACACGGCTTTGACAAGCAGCCTACTTTATTCTGGAACTTCAAGGAAGTTTGTTAACACATCGGTGTGAAGTTAGTATCAGTATTGTTGTACAACGATCTGTTGAATAATATAAAGAATACTATGGTCAAACCCTCAGAAGTGCCCCCACCTCATAAGAATGGTTTACAAATGATGTAGACCTTGAAAATTATGTTATATTTGGCTCAAGCTATAGTGCATGCAAATTTGGTTTATTAACAAGGGGACTTAAAATCTCTTTATTATTCAAATATGTTCAGTGTAAAATTTGAAGGACATGAGGGCCTGGTGCAAATGTTCCCAAATTTTCAATGTGAAGATCTGACGTTGGAAATGTATATGATTGAACACTGAATAAAGGTGAAAGCAATTATAGCAGTTGTATATTATATTCCACACAGCGCCTGAGGCACACAAATGCTTTTTTTCTCTCAATGGTGCTAAAATGCTCATTTTAGCATTTCAGCACAGCATTTAAAAATGCTCATTTTAAATGTTGTGCCCATCTCTCTCTTTTGGAAAGTTCCTTGATTTCATTCCTTGATTTGCATTGCGAATTTAAATATAAATACTACTTCTAAAAGGCAGCTGTTCAACACATCAAGTGTGTCCCCAAATGTGTTTAAAGCTTTATAAGCATAAAGGGTTTTGGTTTTGGGTTTCTGTCTGTAATATTTATAATGCGTACAGAATGGCATGATAAAGAGGAGCAGGCTGACACATAGTCTGTCTCTGATGTGAAATCATAATTCACACTCTCATGTTTATCAAATGTGAATAAGAATCACAAATCAGATATATTGCTGAACAGGTTCAAGCTGATATCAGGAGTGGGTGGCCAATAGAAAGTGTGTGTCAGCCAAACACTGTTGGCAATGCGTGACAAGGCACATTCAATGCTAATTTTGTTTTCTTCATCACTGTCAAAAATACAGCATTTCAAATGCCTGTCTACTCTGTACATACACCATATCTTTTATCCAGGTGTGATGAGATGAGGCTTGGGGTGGCACCTCTGGAGTTACGGCACCTCTGCAAAGCCCACACTTCACTTTAAACCTGCAATAAGGATATTTACATTTATCAGTCGCAAAGGACTTACAGTGAATTCAAGGCATACATTTTTATTAGTACTTGTGTTCCCTGGGATCGAACCCACAACCTTTGGGCTGCTAACGCAATGCTCTACCAGTTGAGCTACAGGAACAGCTCAGCACTCATTTCTGTTTTCACACCTAACACACTTCAATTCACTTCAAAATATATATGATAAATATATAACGTTTATCACAAAACATATTTGCAATTATAAACCAGTTCAGATGATTCAAAAATAAGTGTGAAAATATTATTTGTGTTTTAAAATTCATAAAAACCTATGAAATTTCATTCAGCATTCAACACAGTAACTATAAGATAATAATTATAAGAACTGATTTTGCATGTAAAGCCCAGTAGGCAGAGAGGAAGGTTTATATTGTCTTTAATGTCTATAGTTCTTGGGATTAGCACATCATTCTCTGTAAATCCATAAGGACTTAATACACTGATATCAACCATATGCTGTATGTTCAGTTACTGAAAATAATACAATCAAATATTTGCATAAAATCTAAAGCTCCTCAGAACACTTGCTAAACATTTTTTCCTTTCCATGTTTTTTTTTCAAAGATTACAGTCCAGACAGCTTTGTCATACACACAGCATTAAATTCACTGAATCACTCGTATCCAAGCAGCTGACAGAGGTCTCCATGGTAATACTGCATTTGATTTTCTCTTGACATTGACTGTGATAATACCAAGAACGCAGAGTTCCTTAGAAGCACTCACACACAGTTCCTCAGAATATACAGCTGCACTGTGATTTTTTTTAAGGTTGTGTGTGTGTGTGTGTTTATTATTTGTAGGGCTTTAATGTAGTATCAGGGTAACCAAACAGTTTACAAGGTGTTTCTAAGAGTCCTAACAATTCACAGAAAAAAAACATTAAATACTGTGTGTCCCAGATTCAGCTGTCAGAGTCACTGATTTAAGTATCTTAATGTCTATCTTTGGTATATTTTATGGTAAAGCTTTGCCATTGCAAGGTTTAATGCTGATAATTTCATTCTATAAAATCTTTCAGCAAACCAGCTTGCAGTGTGTCTGGTTGCCATAACAACCTAAAATGCTTGCTGCTGCTCTCTGTCCTCTCAATGCAAGCAGCTTCTCATGTTAGCTTATGAATGTATTTGATAAATGTGTCTTGAACTAAAAAAATCACAGGTAAATGTAAGAATATGAAGTAAATAACAATATGCTTTATTTCACGAGGCTTATTAGACTGAAATAATGACTCAAATATGCACAAACTACACCAAAGCATTCTGGTGCGGCATTACTGTTATTTCTAATATTATTTCAGTAAGAGTAAGCACATCCCATATATCAGTTTGGGATCCCAGTTTGGAATTCTGGTTACCCTATGGTGTTCATGTCCCAGTTTGAGACTTAAAAATTCTGGCCACTCCATGGTGTTTTAACAAACTAAAAACATCAGATAAAGGAAAATACATAAAACACTTTTAAAAAAAGAATAATTCTTTTGTTTTTGTCAGCGTGTGCCTGCCTGTGAAGTCTCCAGTGTCAGGGGTTTGAATCTACGCTCCAGTGGGTCTCATTGGAGAGAACAGGCCGTGTAGAGACAGGTGTGTCTCTGCTTTTCATGTGCAGGTGGCATGTTGTTCTACCAGCTGCTACTTACTAACTACACAAACACATATGCACACACATTTACTAAACCTCTCAGCATTTTAAGCCTTACTTCAGATTCTCTGAAATGGTCATCCAGAATTTTGCAAATGAACACAATCTGTATATGTGCTTCAGAGCATGTGGAGTTTAATGATTTTAATAAAGAGGTTTTTGACAGATTCCATGTTGTGCCCTGAAGATGCTCCATATGGTCTCCCAGCTGTGAGATGCAGGATATCATGTCTCCCAGCACACAGAGTGACCCCACTACAAGAAGATCTCTTCAGGGAGGAGTTGAAGAGGGTTGAAAAAGAATGAAAGAAAAAGATGGAGGGCTTTAAAAGTTTTGATGAATTGATGCATGAAAATGATCTTGCATGTGGCAGTGAAAGCTCGTCATGTGGAAGATTATGGAGATAAACTCTCCACTTTTCTCACACTTCCTGCTGAGATGCTTAATGCTGCTGCCTAACACATTTCTTCATTTTTCTGTCTCACAATTGCGGATATGCTGTGTGCCAAACTGGCATTCAGACGGGCCCATAAAGTAGCAGCGACTGCAGCAGAGTCCCTGAGCAACGACACTGCAGTGCAGCAGTGCCTGATTTATCTCTCCCAGCTGCTCTCAGGGTGAGGGCAGAACCATTAGCAAATGAGCTTTAATTCACACTGGCAGTTCATCCCTGCTCAAACTCTACACCTCTCTCTCGCTCTATCCCTCTCTATTCACTAGCCCCAACAGGAAGCACTACAGAGATGCTGATTGG
>JAZGTK010015319.1:0-13265 GCA_036877625.1 Ambastaia sidthimunki
TTCAGCCTGCAGACTGTTTGTGTGATACCTAGGAAACGGGATCAAAATAGTTCAATAGCTGTTTGCAGTAAAGCAGCGTCTCATTGTTAAGATGTTGTGGCTTTTGCTTTAGTTGTGTTTTCTAAAATGTGGCATTCACAGTAACGCAGATATAACCAGTGAATATGGGGGTACCCAGGTTCTAAGAACGTTTCCATAAAGTAACAAAGACGTTAAAAATGGTATTATGAAACTGGAATGTTTGTGCTAGCAGGTTAGTGACAAACCTCTAACAAACACTGTACTACAGCAGACTAATGCTGAAGATGAGAACTCCTGCTTCAGAAAGAGCTCGATGCGTTTGATCACACGGCAGATGTGGAGAAAGTGTCTCATGCTGAAAGTGATTTTTTTTGGCTCAGTTTTGTCGTGGATGCCTGGAGAGGTTTAACTGGCAGGCGTTAAATGTGTTACTTAAAATAATCCTGACACTTTCGGGAAGTGCAGAAAACTTCTTTTTTTGCTCGATGTGTCACAATAACATTCTTGTGACGTTAGTGGCGCCGGCTGAACTTTTGACCAACATCGACGTGATGACATCAACTGGAAATCGGTCCATCAGTAACAAGTCAGCAGATTTATTATGACTAATACTTACTGAAAATATATATCATCTGTTCAGCTGTCAGTGTTTCTCAGCCAAATGTTGGAGGAGTTCAGGAAATAGTCATGGATGAGGTATTACCCATATGCCCCACCAGTGTGTAAGTGTTGTCTCTATAGTGCATAACGTTTTGCACCCTACTGAGGGACTGTAAGATCAGACACCTTCTGTCAATGTTGTGTGTGCTTATTTTTTTATTGAGAATGTGTTTCTGGACCCTATCCAGCTAACAATTGTAAGAATGTTTCCCTATCGTTTCCATTAAGCTATAAAAACAGTTTGTTTTATGTTCTAGGAACATTCCAAACACTCTTTTTATAGACATTGTATTAATGTTTTTGCTTGGTTATAAAAATGTTTTTTAATTCTGTAATATTTTTAAAATGTTACCCTAACAACTTGACAGTTCTGAACTTTTGGAGAATGTTAGCCAAGGTTCTGAGAACGTTCTCTGTTAGCTTGGTGACATGTTTGTGTGTATTACTAGTAAGAAACAAACATAATCTCCATCCCGTCTGTTTATGATTCCTTTGTTATCTGATATCACTTAAATCTTTCTTTGATACGTTTAGACCTGCATTAGCTTCTAAGTGGAGTGGGCCATGCAGTATAAGCCACATATTTCACTAAAACACACAGCACAGCAAAAACACAATGATTATAGAAATCATTTCTCATCAGCTTGTGCTGGAATCGTGCTAATAGAGAATCTAGTTCAGCAGTAGAGCTCAACCTCTCTTAAATACAGCCCATGTCTGTTTACGATCTGAACACGGCCGGTATTCCAGGTCTTGAGGTTGCGGGAAACGAGCTCTCGGTCAGCCTGCCGCTTTTGTACGATCCCCAACGGAGACAATGCACAAAAGCCCCCTAACACAGGAACACATACTCCGTTACTATGGGAACCTGTCAGAACAGCATTTTGTCCTTGACAGAATCAGATGGATGGAGACGATGTATTAGTGGAGCTTAGAAGAACGAGAACAAGAATAAAAACAGGAAACAGGAGTGTGCGAGTATGAACGGTGAGGAAAGAACGTTTTAAAAACGCTGAGGGAGCTTACAGACGAACTTTTTAGACAGTAATGCACCTTGTTTCCTCCTTGGATTGATTTATCTGTATTGATTCAATACATTAAGCATTTATTCTACAGCTAGACCATAATCCTCCTTGACTTGAGGTTATAAGAGTGATTTGCTGTCGTAGGCAGGGCGAAATAGACAGCTATGTACCCAGCTTCGATTTAAGGTTGTAAGAACGTTTCCCTAACATTTACATTAAGTAATAAAATGTTCAATATGTTGTTTGATTGTTCTAGGAATGTCCAGTTTTGTAAACATTGTATAAATGTTATTGCCTGGTTATACGTTAGTCAAAGATTCTATAATCTGTTATGTTTTTAAAACGAGCCACTAGAGTAACATTTGTGATATATATAATGTAAAAAAATTTTTTACTACAAGATTACTGCAAGAATGAT
The DNA here is from genome assembly GCA_036877625.1 of Ambastaia sidthimunki. Taxonomy (NCBI): domain Eukaryota; kingdom Metazoa; phylum Chordata; class Actinopteri; order Cypriniformes; family Botiidae; genus Ambastaia; species Ambastaia sidthimunki. The sequence goes on from JAZGTK010015319.1 coordinate 2,125, forward strand.
TATGATAACGTTGAGAGAACTTTTAGAGCATTCTGAGAACATTCTCTGTTAGTTTGGTATGGGGTTTATATCTGCCCACACATATAAAGAATATGGAACACAAAAAAATCACATGAGCACAGAAACCCAAAGCTGTCTCATCTCACCCAAGCAGAACAACATGTGTGCAGATGTTTCATGAGAGCAGAGCCACACCTGCCCACACGCATGCTTTCTCATTCACCTAAACCTTAATCTTTCACGGGCAACCGCGCATGTAGCCTGAGCGTGTTTTTCTTGCAGTCAATGCATGTGTGAGTGGAAATAGGTTAAATGGCTGCATACTGTATATTATGGTCTGTTCGCTGCCGGGCTGTTCAGTGTATATTCAGCACAGCCTCTCAGCTGGTCTGTTTGTCCTCCTGCCACTTCCAGATAACAGGACATTTGAATTTGAATAGTCCAGAATTGGACGACGAGCGTGTGTGCCGGCGTTTCCTGCAGCCGCGCAGAGGAGAGTGACGTGTGACCGTAGGCAAAGCGCATGGAAAACAGCATGTGAGCGCGCAGGAGCTGTCACACGGCGTACGGCCCGAAATACCCCCTGATTTCATTTCCTTCTCTCTGCTAATGCAAATCAAACACCATCCACAAGCTGCACGGTTGCAGCGGAGCACGCTTCCTGTTTGATGAGGTGCATGCGTGAGGTTGCGCCCCTGACGGTGATGTCGAGATCAAGCCGGGCCTGCGGTTGTCTTGCCCACTCAGTTGCCACATGCGAGTGTACACACGTGTGCTCGACTGAAGCAGGTGCGATAAGGTCAGACAGTGACAGGTGTTGCATCACTGCAGCGGTCCATTTGCAGCTGCGGCTGCATGCCACTCCAGTGTTGTTGATGCATATCTCACAGGCTCCTCACAGTTATCTCTCTCTGGATGTGTGGCGTGTCATAGGCAGACAGAGGCACTCACGCAGTACCTCTTTAACCAAATCCTCTAGTTTCATTGGCCCAAGAGACGCTTCATCTATATTTCCTCATGTTATCGTGCCAGCGTCTGCAGATGACCGAGAGAATGCGTCACTAATTTGCATGAAAACCCACATCATTAGATTACTAACATCATTACATTACTAATAGCCCGTATGCAGATTACCAGGTGGATGTAAAATAGCAGCAGATGGTCATGAAACTAGAGACTTCAGTTGTTCGATTGTTTAATTCACACAGTCTGTTTTAAATCACTGTTGGGGTTTCACGTCTCATCAAGGCTGTAGTCACGATGTTTGACTAGTTGTCCAATCATTGACTGGCCATTAGTGAGGCTGACTAGTCTGTCTAGATTTTATAATTAAATAAAAAAGAAGAAAAATCCTGCACATTACCATAGTTTGCAAAAAAATATTTACTACAACATTTAAATATTTAAAAAAAAATTCTGAATGTCTAAGGAAGGTCATATGACCAAAATCAAATGTTTTTGCAAGATTTTTTCTGTTTTCATGATATTAGTTGATATCTGATAACATCTGCTGTGTTATGATTGATTGTTTATTTATTTAAATTTATTTTGTATTATGTTTTGATCATTTTGGCATCATTTTGTTAAGCATTTGTGAAAGTGTGATATGCTTTTACAGTTTGTACTTGAAAGCACCACAACACCAGCTATACATACTCAGTTATTATTTTTTTTGTCTTTTTTTTTGCGTCCGGCCGTGAACTTTGCGTTTTTGATGCTATGACAAGTTAACTGCGTTCATTACAGAACTATGCACTGTTTTTCCCCAACTTTCTCTAATTTAGTCTTTTTTTATTAATAAGTTGTTTAACTGATTAATTGACTCAACTGTATTTGCTCATAATAATTTTCTGGCAGTCATTTGTCAGAAAGGAGGAGAGAATAAGAAACTCTTATTGGTGGTTATTCGGGGAGAGCTGGGCTTTGGAACAGGTGGAGCTCTGAGCTGGGTAGGATTGGTTGGCAGAGACTGTTGAGTTTGTGCAGCTGTATTGAGCACTGAGCAAAAGTACCGCCCCCCCCTGGTTTCAACACACCCACGTGCCACCCGCATGCCAGAAGAGAGCTGTTCTCACCCCACTCACAGACGGGCTGATGGTGGGGCGGGGGGCGAGCGGGGGGCGGGTGATGTTGCAATCACTGTAACGGTGAGACGAGGAAAGATTTCAGCAAATTTGCTGTGCGGGAATCATTTGTGGCATTGTGTTATAGCTCTGCCATATCATCCAATCATCACTTTCCCAGTCTGCCCAGCATATGTTTAGTTTTTCTTATTATTAGATGAGAAAACAAATAAATACCCCCTTGCTGTCTATTTGATTATAGCTTTTTAATAGATATTCCTAAAGCCACAATCCGTTAATGTTTTTGGTAAAACATTTACAATAATTATTTATAATTTGAGCTCTCTGGTCAGATTTCCCAGGAAATGTCAGTTTGGCTTCATTTCACTTCACGTAACAAAAAGTACTTAAAGCAACCTGCAGTGTTATGTTTCAGACAGAGATGGCGATAGAGAGGCGAAAGTTATGGATTGCAGCTTTAACAAGGTGACCCACATATAGGAATGCACGAGTATCGTCCCCTTTTGCACAGTATGAGGCAGGTAATCCCTACTGTATTTATCTGTCATCCAACAATCCTGCATATGGAGGTTTTGGCTGGTGATAAGTGATATGAAAGGGTCGGCGGCCCTCCTGCCGGGAATGAAGACTTTCTGACGCTGGACTGTTGGCTGATCTGTGCGGGTCATTAATCCAACATTCTGTCATTAACAATCTCACACTGTTGCTCAGCAGATGTCCTTCACACTCAACACGGTGCAGAGAAGAGCCGATTTAACAGCGCAGGCTGGACACGCATGTGTGGCGGGTGACACCCGCGATCAGGAATTAGCGTTGGTCTCTTCACCTGAAGATGAGCTAAGAGCTTCCCTGAGATGTTTGTGCTAAGCAGGTCTGGAAACAAACAACAGCTCATGTGTGGATCCAGTAGAGGTTTAAAAAACTATAATTGTACGTCAGACCAAATTCTGAGGCTTGAAACAGAATCTTATATTTGGTATTTCCAGTATATATTTCCAGTATCAAATTTTGGACCCAAGTGAACTGAAGTCAGTTTAATGTTTTCTGTTGCATTTTTTTGCACTTTATCCAGCTGTCTTTTAACACACAAATTTTGAAACGTAAAAAAAAATATATTTTAATTAAAATTAATGTGTTAAATTGATGGTTCTAATTATGGAAAATAATAAATGATGTCCTGTTGGAATTATATTAGACATTAGCAGCTCTGCTCTCTAGACATCAGTAATGGATATTGAAAAAGCCCACACTGGTCGACCTCTATCTGTCATCTGCCTTAATTAACAATTAAACGAGATCCACATCCAAAAAACTCAAAATTTTCCCAACGTTAAAGGTTAAAAGTTGAAATTGGGGTGCACATTAAACATGCCTATTTTATCATCTGTGATGTAGAATACCATTTAAATTGTTATTTTTGTGTGTCAGTATTTTGTATGTTCAGGAGTGATTTAATGTTGCTTTACTGTAATACTGTAATTTTCTTGTTGTTTTTTGCTAAATAAGAAAACGAAACTGCTTTGGAAAACCCAGCAGACTGCTGGGAATGTTTTTATTAAAACTGCCATCTTCACAGGCTCTGATGAAGAATTTCCTGCTGAGAAATCTTTCTTTCTTCAATTTACTGCAGGGATTAATAGAAGCCAAAGTTTAATTATGGCGTTCGGGCAGAGACGAGTATTAAAGCTCTTTGTTCTCTCTTTACATGAAAGGAGATTACAGGTGTTGTACAGCTCTGTGTATCACTGCTTTGGAAATACACCTCAGTAGGTCACCTTTGCCCTTGTTTAAAAGTGAAGATGAAAGCAAAGAACAGGTGTGAGAATTGACGGTCATCCAGGTTTAGAACGGTGGCAATAAATAGCGTTTTCTGAATTCATTTTAGCTGATCAGATCTTGAGGTTGTAACCCATATGTGTTGTTTTGGCAGAGGTTAAATTATGACAATGGAAATTCTTACAGTTGTACAGACTTTATGAATCAAAATGACTCAGTTTTTTTTTTAGATGGACATGTTGGAGACTAGAGGATCATTTTTTCTGTTATTGTGTCTCATGAATTAGCTTGTTACTTTCCTCCAGGCTAGTTTAAAGTGGGAGAGTTTTGAAAATAAAGTAAATATTTTAACATTTAAATGAGGAAAGTAATGTTTTTAATGACAAGATGAAGTTTATGTGTCCAGCAGTTTTGTAGAGAGCTTTTGGTGGGCTGCTCTGCGTGCTTGTCGTGTGATGTTGGCATTTGCATGCAGTAGCTGATGTAGCGCTGTAGAGTCTTTGAGTTTGATTTGTGTTAAGCTCCTCTTCATCGCAGGAGGACTGAGGAAGAGCGCCACTCCTCCTCCTTTGAGTCTGGAGCTCTTGATCAGGACGCTCGGAGGCTTTGCAGCAGTCGTCGCCGGCAAACGGCGTGTCACGGGTTCTGATGAGCGCAGCCGCTCGCTGTCTCTGCAGCTTCAAAGCTTGAGCTGTCTGCCTCGCCTCGCTGAGCCTTCCTCATTTCTCTGAATAAGACATAAAAACTCTGACAACATTAGCAAAAGACACGAGCTCTTAACGTGACACGTGTCGAAACGCTCCGCTTAGCAAGCAGAGTTTCTTTTGAATATGATGGGAGGGAGTAACTGCGCTTCATGACATTTTAGTTGAAATCGTTTTGGCTGTGAACGACTGTTTGTTTGTGTGGAAGAAGACACGAGCAGTTTTTTGTGAGGGGGGACAATTATTTAGCTTGTCAGGGCCAAAGTGTAACAAGAAACATTACAGATAGAGACGTTATTACCCTGACAGCCCAAAATAAAAGCAGTATCAGTTCTATTCTGTGCTGTATTGGTAATGTGAAGTGTGTAAAGAGATAAAATACTTCAGTGTTTATCAGTGTTTTGGCGTTAATGGAGTGTGTTTATTTTATTGAATCCATCTGGTCTTCTTCACAACTGACTGTGTCAACATGCTTTACTTTGAGAGAGGAACTGCAGACAGATTTCAGACTACAAAATTCTTCCTGTTTTTTATCTTTACTCCAATTGTCTTATGTAGCTTATATCCAGCCAATCAGAATTGAGCTGTTTGTTATATTTAAGTGCATCAGGGGTCAGTGAATGGACATGGACATCATGTCATCACTGAATGTAAGACTAAATTGATTTATTTTGTTGTTTGTGAGAATGACATAAAACTCCAAAAGCTTGTACTCATGGTCAGAACATACAGAATTTACCATTTTTTTAATGAAGATCTCTTGTTTAGCTTGACTTCTTTCTGTTCCTCATTGGAGATGGGTTGCAACGACTGCTTTCCCGTGCTCAACATGTGATGCCGGGCGCTGGGGTGCGAGGAGGTGCACACATGTATGCACGCTGTACTGCGAGGGCTTAGGAAGTGTGAGCTGCCACAGTGTCGGGGTCTCTGGTGCTCCCAGCAGCCCACGCCGAACACATTCAACTTCCTGCCTGAGCCCACAATCTGCTCTCTGCCGACTGCTTGTGTGTAAGCGAGTGCAAACACTGTGAAATTCTGTTCCTTTGAAATGTCAGGTGCGCCGGCCTAATGCAAAACCGTGTTAGTCACAAAGATTTTACGAGCCTTGAAAGCCTTGGAGACAGAACACGAGAAAACCACTTTACAATCTCTGCAAATTGCAACTCGCGAGCGCAGGGATCCATTTTAAAGGGTTTTAAACAGAAATATCTCGTCCCTCGCTCTCTATCTCACCCTCTGGGCAAAACAAATTGTGTGGGGAAGCGAGAACATTTTATGCGAGACTCGAGGCGTCGTCCCCGGAGGGCTGGATGTTGGCAGGGCCGGACCGGTAGCGTGGCAGGAGGGGGTTTTCACTTTATCTCCGTTCTGTCGCTTTCCTCATCCCATCTGTGAGCTTGGCAGCGTTGTTAAACTGACATCGCTGGTCTCCAATCTCACCTTCTAATTTGGGCCCTGCAGCCCATCCAAGAATTGCAAGCGCATCCGATCTCCAGAGCTGCCAGTTTCCATGGCGTTGAGGAATAGGTTTGTTGAGGAATGTTGGTGGATGCTGTGGTTTCTTTTCCTGAAGAAAAACTGTGTACAGGGAGAGCTTGTTCTTACAGAGTGCCCTCAAGTGTCTGCTGGAAACACTCGTTGTGCTCATTAATAATGTCATCCGGGGAATTTGAGTGAAGAGGAATCTAATCCAGTAGGGGAAGACGGGACTTTAGCTGATATCCCTGAATCCAGAGGCTCTCTTGAGCTCTCTTCCATACTTCAGTCAATATGTTATTTTACTGTGTTAAGAATAATGTGCAGGGAGACAAAATGAAAGAAGTCATGAAAGTACAATCTTATGTGCTTTTCTGAAAATTCTGGTGATATTTTGGATTTTTAACCAAAAAATGAAAAATCTTCTATTATTTACTCACCCTCATGTCATTCCAAACCTACATGATTTATTTATAAAGTTATTTTGAGAAATGTCTCAGTGGTTTTGTGTCCATTCAATGGAAGTCAGTGGGTGCCACTGTTGACTGATTACCAGCAAACCTCAAGATATCTTCTCTTGTGGTCCTCAGAAGCAAGAAAAAGCCACAGGCTGGGAATGACATGAGGGTGAGTAAATGATTATTACATTGTCACATTGCGTTAAATTACATTACTTGGATGTATTCAAATATATTTTTTAATTGAAGCAATGTTTTTTGTTTAGTAGTAAATATTTGGAAAGTTTTGCAACATAGATTGTTGCTTTTACAAGACTGCATGAACTCTCAGTGTAGACAGGTTTACCCTCTGGCTCTGAGTTTATGGTCCACTGTGTGTGTGTAATCTGCCACTGAATTTAAAGCTGTAATTTTGGGGGGACTTTAAGTGTCTCGTCGATAGATGAGACCCAACAAGCTGCTCTTCTTTGTTGTGCATTTAAATACTGAAGCAGCAATTTTTCGTAATCCTGTCAACAATTGTTGCCTTTTTGCTGAGGTTTCGTTTCATGCATTTATTGACGCAGGGACCGTCTGGGTTTCGCTGTGAAATTTAACAGTGTCTTGGGCTTGTTTGCAGCATGGTGAGGAATGTTTTGAAGGTCTGGCGATGGAAGTGTAGGCACAAAAAGCTTTGTTGTGTTTTCCAAAGCTAGATGAGGTAACGTGCCTCATGTGCCTCAACAGGCCAAGCCAATGAGGATTGGTACAGGAAGCATAACTGAGTTAATTAGCACTAAATAGGCATGCTAGCTCAAATCTCTTTGGGATTGTAGGGACACGCTCTCGTTCATGAGGAAACTCCCAATTACTGTGCAGAACCTCCTGTGTGCTTCCTTTGTTTGTGTGTGAAGGTGTGAAATTTTCCTGTCTGGATTTATATGTAAAAGTTTGGATTGGCATGGTGAGAGTGGATTGGCCCGTACAGGAAGGACATGGTCTGGTGTTTTGCAGGTATCCTGCTGAGGAGAGTGTTTTATTGGCTTAGACTGTCTGTGTTGTGTAAATACACAGGTCTGGAATCAGGCAGTTTCAGGGGGACTTGATTTCCTGTGGTGGGACAGACCTTGTTTCAGAGGAACTGTCGTACAGAAGGTGCTGAGGAACCTTCTTCTAATTTCTTATTCTGCATCAAGGCCGCAGCTCTGCTTTCCTGTTCTTCTGTACACAACTGTACTCACTCACTCTCCCCACACTTCCCCTCTCTCTCTCTCTCTCTCTCTCTCTCTCTCTCTATACTGCTTCTTCTTTCCTCCTGTTTTTTTCTGACACTTTTCTTCTCTCTGTCTCTGAATATATTGTCACGTCTGGCTGTGAGTGTGCTTTAAACACTTTGTGTAACCTTGATAGATGCTCTCTCTCTCTCTCTCTTTCTCTCTCTCTTTCTCTCTCTCTCTCTGTCTCTCTCTCTCAGACTCACACACTCTCTGTCTCAGGTCTGTATTTCTCTGCAAACTCTCGGGCTGTGTTCTCAGTGTGATGTCAATGCGGATCTCGGTTCCTCTCGTTCTGCAGATGGGTTCTGTGAGGATCTTACATGTAGCCTCTCTGTGTTCTCTGTTCTGTTTGCAGTGCATGGCTTAATTAGTCGTTGCATGCAGCACGCCAAAGTACGTCTGGGCAACGGATGCATTATATAATGCGTTATATAAATGATGCATATTTTATGTTGAATGAGAGAGTTGTGAAGTGTGTTAGTGTCAAGAGAAATCACAAGCTTATGTCGGAGTCTGGAGATGTGAGGCAGTTTTAGGGGTAGCTGCTCATTTTCATAATTTAAATAAACAACTTTTATTAAGTTAATTTTAATAGGTGTCAGCTAATTATTAGCTTATCGTGATTAATGTGTTTTTATTGGACTGATGAATTAGAAACATGAGATCTACTGTTAAAATCTCAAATCTCTAGACAGCATTTTGATGTAGCTGATGTCACTGTATAGTTGGCATGTTTTCTTTGTCATGCGTGATTGTTTTGTCAAAAACTCTTTGTGAAGAATTAACTCAAGATGTTTTCTAGTACAGTGTTCGTTGTAAACTAACAAGTCTCGTTGATTGTTTGAGTAATTGCTAAAAGAATCAGTGAGTCATTTCTTTTACCGAAAGCTCAACAATAGATGTTAACAAGCTCATGGCATAAAACCAGCTTACAAACATTTGACTGGAAAAAACCTGCAACATAAACCCTCTCTGGAGAAAAACATCTGTCTCGTTTACAGCTGAAACACTGAGTGTGTCACGACCTGGCCGTGATATTATAACAATGTAGATACATCCAACTTCTACTTACTCTTGAAAGTCAAACGGGTTTGATTGTCACACTCGTTTCGCAGTGCTAGCTGCGTTTTAATATGAGTGAACTGACATGAACTGCATTGTGGTGGTCAGGTTGTAGGGGAATCTGTAGGGGCTCAGAGGGGGACTTTCGACTAGGCCAACGCTGTGTGAGTGGATCACATTTCCAGATAGACAGATAAACTGTAAGCCAGCTCACTGACAGAGCTTCATTTATTTGCTCTCTCCTGCACACAATACTGTAGATGTCAACCTTTCTGCTTACAGATTCATTAACCTTCCGACTGTCCGGCCAGCCCAATGTACAGATTTAGCTGTTTATGATGACTGTTTCTGACTGTTTTTTTTGTTGATGAGGATTCTTTTTTGTTGATTGTCATCAATCATTCTGGACCAGCCGTCCTCCAAACAAGTTATTTTTACTAAAAAAACACGCTTGATCTGGGGTGAAAAATGACCACAAACCTGCTTAAATTCTAGAATATTCATACTGACAAAACAGTTGAATTTGCATTAGACTTCTGAGTTTCAATATTGGTTAAATATTAAAGTTCTACACTAACTAGTACCTGATTTATGCCACTCAACTGTAAGATGGCAAAAACAACTGTGTTGACAAAGCGAACAACTGTGTTAAACGAAACTCCTAATTTTGCTTAATTTTTCAGAATGTATTTATTGAATGAATTTATTGTGATACAGCGATACAGCATTTAATGTTAGAGATCAAATTCATTAATGACTATATGATGGAGATTTAACGACTGCTTTTATTTAATGTTTTCACTGCTGAAAGCATCTGTTCAGCCCTGCAGAACTAAAACAGCTTCAATTCAGCCATTGAATGCAGATTGTGTTTGAAAGTTTGCTGAACGTTCCCTGATGAAAGTCTGCAGCAGTTTTCCTCCACAATCTCTGCCTTCAGTTTTCCTGCTTGACGTTTTCTTTTTAATTTATATGCAGCTCAAACGTGTGTCAGAGCAATCGAGTTAATTTCAGCCACTAATGTTCTATTCACAGTAATTGTACGTAAGTAGAAAAATATAACTTCTCAAAATTGCCTCTTCTAAGGTCATTTTCAGGTTCAGAGTGCTGAGTAGGTGGCGGGCGGCACATACAGATCAGTTTGTGTGTTTATTAGTGCTGGGCGTGCGGTGGTGGGCGACTCACCTGCGTTGCATTGTTATGGTTCGGGGAAGTGAGGGGAGAGTTAAGCACAACGGGGGGTTTTCTGTTTGGGAAGCCCCCAGTATTCAACCCCAACATTAGCCAGCTGATCTGATTTAGTGCCAGGGCTAAATTTGGTCCTGCTTCTCTGGGCGAGTTTTGTAAGCTGACACTGTAGAGCAAGAGGGTGGGCGAGGGGTCTCTTTTGGGCAGCCGTGACCTGTCCACACCTCGCCTCAGCTGCAGCAAATGCAGTCTGACTAACAGATGCGCTCTGGGGAGTGAGCGCAGGGGGTTGTTTGCTCCAGAGGGTTGCTTTAGCCATTTTTCCTTGAAGACAGCTGCAAGCAGCACCGCAGATAGGAAATGTTCCGGGGTTGCATAACAGGAGAAAGCAGGTCCCCAATGGTGCCATGAGTCAGTGAGCAATTGTGCAGCGCTTGCAGGAGAGCCTATTTGTTTTGGAATAGCTGCTGAGTGACTGTTTTCATCAGCGTTTGCACATGTACTGTCAGACTGTACACATGAACCCCCCTTAAACTCCCACCCGGACGCCTAGAGGAGAATCACTCCTGGCGCGAGTCACGGCGGGGTTGAAAGGTCAAATGGAGCACTGGCATGAATTCCTGCTCTGTTCATCAGGGCCTGGAGTGAGATGTGAGAGACTGTAGTGCCGGTAGATTAAATGGTGATTCATCTATAGGAAAATTAGCTTGAAAGTCAGAGGATGCAAATGACAAAACTGTGTCGAGTGCACCTTGTGTGATGAATGAGGATAAATAGATTTTGAACATTTGTAATGGGGCAGGTTGCCCGTGTGTTTTAAATGTTAATGCATTTTTTAAATGAGCATTTATTGGTTTGATATTAAATTGTTCAGTATAGTTTTTGCTAAATGCTCTGCTATTGGTGCCAGCTGTCACAAAAGGTTAATGTGTGTTTAATAATCTGTATTTTATTTTTCTGGGCAGTAACAGGTTAATGTTCAATAGCTTTCTTGTAGCATTATGATTGGTGCAAAAACAAAAGGTGACAACTTGCCCCAGTCTCTTCTATAATATAAAGTACAAACACCCTGAGTTTGTGTGTAGTGAGGGCTGTCTAACACTTCTTCTCACGATCACTGTTTGCAGATTCTCACTT
>JAZGTK010015320.1:0-13265 GCA_036877625.1 Ambastaia sidthimunki
TGTGTGTGTGTGTGTTTAATGGACACATCTTGCTGGTTGGACTTCCTCTTCCTCCAGTCTGAGGAAGTCATGGACTCAGGAGGCCTGTGTGTGTCCGTCTGTCTGTCAGTGTCCTCTCTCCATCCTGCTGCTCTGAACTTCACCCCATCCTGTACATGTGTGTTTGTGTGCACTGTGGCCCATTCCTCTTACCCACTCGGGTGTGTGTGTGTGTGTCACCTGCCCCTGTGTATTAAATTTGTCATCATAGAGCCACTGTCTGCCCCTCCAGATGACCTCCATGAACATCCCTTTAAATCATCAGCCAGTGACAGCTGACAGAATGTTCTCCCTGCTTGTGTAAGTGTGTGTCCAGCTATTTTTCCAGCTGACAATTTTAGGTTATAAGAATGTTTCGTAATATATTCATTTAGTAACATTAGTAAAACATTAAAAACGTTATTTTGAAAGTTCTCCAACATCCAGTGTTTTAGACATTGTATGAACATTAAGAACTTTATACGAATGATATTCTAACATTTTTAAAATTCTGTAACGCTTTTAAAATGTTCCACTAACAACGATAGCATATATTAAAACTTTTTTAACATTTATATACATACATATATATATACACAATATATATATATATATATATATAAACGTTAAAAAACTTTACACTAACAGTACTGCAAGGAAGTTTTAGAGCTTTTAGAGAACGCTAGTCAATGTTCTGCGAATATTCCCTGTTAGCTCTGCTATGTGTGTGTGAACTAAACACTCAAGTTTACAGGAATATGTGGATATTGTTTGAGTTACTGCATCAGCCCTCACTCACGGCTGTAAAATGTTATATTATCAAAACATTATGGCTCTGAAAGTGTGTGTGAGTGTGTCCCTGGCTCTCTTTCTGGGGAGGGTCAGTAAGAGATGCTGATGGACTGATGCATTCCGGGCAGCCAGAAGAATGAAGGACAGGGCATCTCCATCCTGTAGCCTCTCTCTCTCTCTCTCTCTGTCCTCCTGTGGCTCTTCCTCACCCTCAGTTGACCTTCTCTAAAAAGCTCTTGTACAGAATATACGAGTGATTATAGCAATAAGGTCACAATCGTGAGTCAGAACCAAGCAGTGATGTTCTGCTGCAGTAATTCAAACCATATCTGAGGCATCGTAGAGATTGTTTGTTTAAAGTATATGATAAATGTCAGGACAGGCGTTTACTTCTGTCAGGAGTGATTTTATGCCCCGGCCTGATCCCCTTTTAAACACTAATGAGTTCTTATGAACAACCAGTCCTGACTTTCCTAAGCTTACGATACAAAAAACACCAAGCGTGAGTCCCGATAGGTCGTGAAATGTCAAAGACAGTTAAACCGTCCCATATTAAACCATGATCGTCCTCAGACCTTTTGAGGTTTTGAGAAGGTTCACTGTTACAGTGGTTTTGAGATTGCAGTAGACTTGGGAAGTATGTAATTATGAAGAAAAACATTTTCACTTTTGCTTTGGAGAAATCTTATTTCCCCTTAGGTTAGTTCTTCAATCTTGATTTGTTTTTGCTATAGTGGGTTGTATTTTAGACTACAGTATTTATATAAGAAATAATCTTTCTTTCATTTTGTGTATGTATATTTTGTCCTGGTAACAGAAAGAACTTCAGAGATCACCCTTCGCCTAGACTGTACAAAAATGTTTTCTTGACATTTTATCACCCAGTTAAATAATCATCTTGAGAAGCTTTTTAAAGAGTTTTGAAGATTCCCCTCTTTTTTTCCTCTTATATTTAAATACATTATTTAAATAAAACAGCAGTTAATATAGTTTTGTTTACAATAATAATTTTAAACATTGAAGCAAATGGCTTCAGATGAAAAGATTTCTATGATGATAAGAAACATTTCAGTCCGGTGTTTCCAAATGTTTGACCGGTATTGTATATAATTGCATTTATTATTAATATATTTATTATTGCTTTTAGAGAATTCCTTAACACTGTATTAAACATTTCCTGACACTGAAAGTATTCTGAGAAGAATTTTGAATCTTTTGCCTGCTTCAGCCAAAGCAAATGATGTCAGGACTAAAGTAATCATGACAGTGCACGGAAACTAACATCATACACACATACACACACACACACACACTTCAGAATTCCTGGAAGCAAACCCAAGAGACATGCTCTGGTTTAAAATAAGAGCTGCGACACAGATGTTGTGAAAGTGTTTGGCACTCTCATGATGTGTGTGGGTTCGAGTGTGGCTTGAGAAGCTATTTCAGAAATGAACCAATACATTTGGGCCTGTAAGAAGGTGCTTGTGAATGAACCTTTTCATAGCTTTGTTCGTTTAAGTCCAAGATCACTTTGTTAAGCTAATATTAATGCTACAGGATCTAACACTCTTAACAAATCCTTCTTTGTCTGGAAGTTCTTTTATCTCTTTAAACACTATATTTAACTTGTGAATTGTGTTTGCAGGTGTGACTGTTTACACCCGTCTTTTTATCAATGCGTGTACTTTTGTGCCCTCTGATGGCACTGAATACACAAAGTGAAAATGATTTAAAACTCAGAGAAGAATCGGTTTGCTCATCAGCATGCTAATGAAGACAGATGTCGTTTCCCGAGGCAAATGTGAGTCAATCTCTGTCCTCAACTCCTGGATCATTTATTGATTTACTCTGTCAAGCAGTGTTTATTCCTGCTTATTGTTTAAAGTTGCATTAAAGTTTGTGAAGACAAATCTCCTTTGTTTGTAGGCTGTGCTTTTCTGTCACAAAATTTACTCTGATAGATTTTTACCCCTAATTTTGTGCTCTGCAAATGTTGGGTTAAAGTTTTAATTGACTAACATCAAATGCTTTTGATAAGGAAAGGACTATTTATTTTCAAAAATAAGTTTAAGGAATCCAGTGGTATATGTAAATATTCAATAATCAGATTAAAGTGCCAAATATTAGTTATACAAAAGGGAATCTGTACAAAAAGAGAAATTACATGATTTGAAGATGCTCAGACTTTGGATTTTAAATGCAGAGCTGTCGTGGGCTCCCATTAACTGCATAGATGCCAAAGAGTTTACCTTCATCATCAACAATATCTGTAAAAATCACTGTTTACAAAAATAAAACAATAGTTCATTCAGAACGGAGCAGTGCAGGCTAAAATCACATCTCACTATAGCTGAGATCTTTGGTGTTGCTGATCTGAAGTTCAGCAGGTGTCTTTCCTAAACAAATCAGTCCGTTTGAAACATATCCAAGGTCTAGCATCTGCTAAGCTTCTCATGCTGGATCTCCATTCTGTCAGTCAAACATTAAGGCATCAGAGCTGTAGGTTATAGAGTGGTGTCTCTTCAGTTAGATCTTTGGTCATGTCTACTCCATCTTTGGTGTCAAGCCTTGTGCAGAGATCCACAGCCGTCAGATGTAGTTTCTGTAGCCTTGGAAGGACAATGTTTTTGGCTGGTGTCTCTAGGTTTAGTTTTACAGTGTCCCCATTGGTGGAGGCAGGTGGTCTCACTTTATCTTGGCAGGTTTTAGTTCCTTGACCTGCATGTGTAATGTTTTGTGGACAGCAAGAGTTCTGGATTGACAGAAACCCTTTCCACACTCTTGGCATTTAAATGGCTTCTCTTTGGAATGGATGTACCTTTGGAGAAAGTGAGCAGAAAAAAAGATTAAGAAAGGGTGTGGTTTGTTAACAGACATTAACTTATTTTACAATTTAAACAACAGATATTGTCTGAGCTTCGCTAGAATTAAATATCCAGAGTTTTAACATGCTGCCAAAAATGTGCAGTGAACTAGCTAGTGCAGAAATTAGCCGCGTTGTCATGGCAAATCTTTGGGTAGGTGAATGTTAATTAAATCACAAACATGATGTATAACTTGTGATAATTATTAGTCAGTATGGAGCCAAGATTGTATCATAACTTAAGAATTAGAGAAGATTGTGCTGCATGTCTCAACAGCTTTAAATTATTCTTATAGCCCTGAAATATCAAATGTCATAAATCACCAAAGACAGGTGTGGTTTAAAAAAATAAAAACTGATTTGTTTGTCTGCGTGTCTTTTGTGCTTGAGGCTTTGTAAGGCTCATTCCTTGACTTTAAGTTATTATTTTAATAACAAATATTTTATACTCAGGAATGATGGGAGGGTATTAGCGGTGCAGTAATGAATGGTGAGATCATAATTGGAACAGAAACAGAATCTACAGGTAGCCAGAGTTTCTATTACAATATTTATGTTTCACTGTAGGCCTAATTTATGAATGGGCAGGTATGAATTTTCATCAGATTTAATGACAAAAACTGATCTGAGATCAGCAGTTTTTACCTGTGGTCTCTCAGGTGGTCTTGCCTCCTAAAGGCTTTGTGACAGATATCACAGGTGTAGGGTCGCTCGTCCGTGTGCGTGCGCTCGTGGATCAACAAGTTATAGGACTTGGTAAAGTGGCGTCCACAGAACTTGCAAACAAACTCCTTTTTCGTTTTAGATGGGAGTCGCCCTCGGCTGGGCTTCCTTTCGGGCGAGGAGAGCTTGGCCACGTCCAGCAGGCAGCCTAATGAGGATGAACGCATGTGACCGTTGTTGATGCTCAGATCTTCCGCCTTCAGGGCGTCGTCCTGAGTGGCAGCCGTTGCCAGATTGGCAAAGTCAAAACGGGGTTTGCTTTTGCTTGATGCTCCAGAACCGAGCCCTGGGGAGTCCTGCTTGGTGGGCTGGACGAGGTGGGGGAACAGGGGAATTGAGGGTAGAGGAAAGCGGGCGTCCACCAGGCCGGGCAACTTTGAGATGGTACAGCGTGGCAGAGTGAAGGGAGGGTAGCCCAGAGTCCACTGGTGCAGGTGGACGGCGTGGAGGGCGCTGAAACTGTAGATGCTGGGCATGTGTTCAGCAGGCAGATGAAGCCCGTTTGAGGTCTGAAGAATGGAATAATTAGCCAACTGCAGGGAGGGATGGAGGGGCACTGGTGCTGGAAGTGTCTTACTGCCCATGACTGATGGATAGAGGATGTGAAGAATTCCAGAAATGACAGGAAGTTTCTGTTGGAGAAAAAGACGGAGAGGAAACATCAGCAACACCCTTATCATTTAATTCCAAAATGCTAATAATAAAAGTTCAAGTTTATTGTTTCTCTCTGAACCCTGAAACTTCCACATCATGAATGAAAAATGTACACCTTCATTAAGAATCTATTCACAGGGTTTGCAGTGTGTATTACATTGTGTTACCTTGTGGGAAAAAACAGTTTAAGGGCCTTACAGGTTGGTGAAACTTTCCAAAAAAATGACAAGACACACACACACGTCAAGACATAAACTCTACCCGTCAAGAGAGACACCTTGTGTCTGACAAGGCAAGTAGACACAGAACAATGCTCAGCCTGCCAGATGAGTGACTGTGCGCGTGTTTGTCTGCGCACATGTACGTTTCGGCATAGGCGTCTTCTGCATGCCAAAAACATGCCCGTGGCCATGAAGAGGAGAGACGGCAGGTGACATACCTGCCTCGACTGTTGAATCAGGTTGGATGAGAACAGACACAAAGCACAACAACTGCTCTTTGCCTCGTCTTGAACTATAATGCACATACACACTCAAACTGGCTTGGTGTGTTTACAGCGTTACTCATATAGTCTGGGAGACGTTTTGCAGTTTTATAAGCATCACGTGAAATAAATCGTTGTGTTAGATAACTGTGGAAAAATACTATAAGGGTCAGGTTATATTTTGGTTGTATGCAAACGTTGTATAATATTTAAATGGTAAAATGCGTCGTGTTTGAAGAGAAAAGGAAAACTTTGAAGACTGAGTAACAAACAAGCATGTGCAACTGGTGACGATTAAAGAGTTTTTCTGTGCTGAAAACTCAGGATGCGGAGTGGGAGTCTGATCTGTGGTAAATATAAAGTGAAATAGCTCTAATTAGTCTTTCTGGAGCTCAAAGCTTCCCGGGGATTTGGACGCTCTGATCATGGCGCAGAAGTAATTGACTTTTACTTACGGGGGTCATTAGAGGAGATCAGGGCTCGCTCCCGAGAACAGACTCGTACCCTTAACCCTTTGAAGTCTGCATACCTCTACAACGAGCGGTAGTGGGGAAATGTCACCTTAACTATCCACTTAAGTTAACCGTTTAATCTTAACGCCAGTGGGGTGTCCCTCAGACACCATCATCATTAGGGAACTTAGCAATTTCTGCACTGTGTTAAGTGAAAACGTTATTTCTACTTATTCTGGCCCTTATGGTCGTTGGTCAAAAATACATTCGTTGATGTAAAAACATGCATTAAGTTTAGATGGTACCACGTGGAGAACCTTATGTAGGTTACCTGACAAAACATTTTTTTTCAGTGTGTTGTAGGATTTCACAAGTGCTTGGACATTTTTCCGGGACATTGTTGGATAATTAGTCGGATTTGTGCGCAGTGTCTGGATAAGCAGGATAAATCACACCAGATTTGACCCCCATGCCGGACAAAATCAGTGTTGTGGGACCAGACAAACTGATGAAAGCGTCTCACAATCACACCACAATTTGTTGAGATCTGTTCCTCCCCCATCCATAGATCCGAGCCGTCTCATCCACTTCACGTTTGGTAGGTTTATTTAAACATTAAACTAATGTTGTAAAAAAACTTTGTTGAAAAAAACCTTGTTGTCCCCAGGCTGAGGAGAAACGCGATTTTACAGTCACTCATCCATCCAGTGCACAAATCATCAGCTATTGACCTACATATGGTAAGTGCGTACAGTTTGTGAACTGACTGTTGAACGATCCTCCATCAATAACGTGCTTATCAATACTTGTGATTGCTCAGATTAAACGCTTTGTTTCATCTCCCGTTAGGTGTGAATGTGCGTCTATACGGCGCATATAGAGATCACAGAGAAATATCGACGTGTATTGCGGGAATAACTCAAGATCTCGGGATCTGAGGGTTAAGCACGGCCCTTTGGTCAAATGTGCAACGATTGTCAAGTAAGTGCATGTTTGCTTTTTTCCGCACAGCCCCCTTGAGAGGACGTGGGATGTGATCGGTTAGGGAAACAAACCATTCATTAAACACACAGTTCACTAAATATACAAATACATTTAACTATTCTGCTAAAGGCCTACCGGCTGGAGCGCTTTTGTGTTTGCAGTTTGATGTTAAACCGTATAAACGAATAATAAGGACAATTTTGACAGTTAAATATTTTAAACAATTGTATTATATTGTAAAAATGGTTGCAGCATATTGTGTAAGACTTAGATTGATGCCCCTTAACAGGTCAAGACTAAATGAGACAGATCAAACCGATCAAAAAATGTCACAGGCCGGATATTAATATATTTGTATTATTGTCATCGTCTTATCTTTTAACCTTTCTCAATGTAATATCGAAATTCGTTGCATCTTCTAGCTAGAATTCAAACATTTTTGCCAATTTTATGTTTTCTTAACAAACCAAATTGTGATATTGGATGGGACATCATATAGGTTACGTGGTAAATAATTTGTTAATTATGCCTAATATTTTTAGCACTATCAAACAGACGATTCCAAAACAAAAACATTCATATCATAATACTTTGAAATACGGTTGTTTTTATTTACATTTGTTCATGTAAATAATGTTACATCGTTTTTTTATAAAGTGGTACTTTGAATGTGAAATTAAATCTTTCCGTTTAAAATAAATATCAATTGATAATTACTAATAATTAATTTAAAAATAAGATGTTTTGCTTTTTTGTTATTAGATACATTTTATGATTAATATTCGTTTCGGATTTTATATCATTACCTCTAAATGTGTTTATTTTAATCCTGATATTTATTGTTGCTGTTCCGCTGAATCAGCGACACATAATTTATACAAAGAGCTTTTAAACTAAAACAGTAACAAACGAATAACTGCTATTTTTTCTATTTCCAGCCTCATATGTTTGTGTTCATTCATATACACGACCCAAGACCACCGACCACACATGGCCACAAGTCGAGGCTACGTTATAGGCTCATGAACAAAATCAAAAGCTTGCAAAAAATTAATCGTTTTTGAAAGAATAAACTTTGAATGAACCGACCTACATTAATCTTACATTAGAGATTCTATGGTTTCCCACACAGCGTTACGATTTAGACGTGCGCATCCGTGAATGTTATATTGCATAAGTAACATACATTCACAAAAGAAACGAATTTATCCCCGCAAACAAAACTCAATTTTCTGTAACACTAAACAGCATTAGCGATAGTTTTGAGGCATTCCACCTGTTGACCAGCCCAGATCCCCACTGAAACTTAACACTTTAAATACTGTAGTTAACATTACATTTACGCATTTGGTGGACGCTTTTATCCAGAGCGACTGACAGTACATTAAAGTTACACATTTTGTCAGTACATGTTTTTCCTGGGAATCGAACCTACGTACCTTTCCCAAAGATATTCTTTAAAGCGTCAAAGGTCCTACAGGACATGTCTCACGCGATTAATTCATTCCTAAATGCACTTGGACATACATGTTTCTTGTAAACTTTTGCTGTAGGCAAACATAAGCAATGCGCAAGTTTTGTAAGTTTGTAATCTGTCCACAGTATATGCTGGATTAAAAAGTGCAAAAAAGTATTTACCGGTTTTTGCTGAAACGGGACGATCCAAAAATGAATTCACAAGTGAGTCAAAAGTTTCCCCACAGCGGCAGAAAGTTTGAGAAGTCAGTGCAAAAGTCTCGGGCGTATCGGAGAAGTGTTCGTCTTCCTCGGCATGTTCTCGCAGCAGAGACACGGGGAAACCCTGGAAGTTCACACAGCTGTGGTCCAGCGGTTGTGCGCTGTGAGTATTTGGTTACTGGGGTACAAACTCTCTCTCTCTCTCTTACTCTTGCTCTGTCTTGTGGTCCCAAAGTCAAACCGCCTCTTTATCGTAACCCAGCCCGCGACGTCACACAGCCAAACCTCCAATATACTGAAGTGAAGTTTGCTCCACTGGCTATATGTCAGAGGACTTTAACTTTTATATGTGCAATAAAGTCTGTACATCCTCGACCAATTTGAAGATTTAAGCATCTAAAACATAACATTTGGAGACATTATATAAGTTACATATAATACATTTAAGTTATGCATTACCTATAAGTTATATGTAATGTTTGATAAATATAATGCATATGTAGCCTATATTTGTACAACACAACATTATAAGCAATAACAATAACACAGAATTCAAAGAAGCGCAGTAATAAAGCTTTATTTTTGCAGCTAAGTTTCAAGTAACAAAATCTGACGCTCACATCTATACAACATTAAACAGAAAGTCAAGCAATAGATTTTAAAAAGCAAATCGGGCGTCGTTTTGTATTAGTTAAGGTAAATATACAGCTGTCACTTTTAACTGCGGCTCTCTGCGAGAAAGAATTGAGAGACTGATTTTAAACGCCCCAAAACCATTTGTCAATTTGTCACCCCGACCTCAATGAAGACAGATTAAGTGCCCGGGTTTGCTAAATCTGAGAAGGTTATTTCTTTTAGATACGAAGTGAAATGCAATGAAAATGCTTGTTGTAAACTTTCTCTCCCGGGGTCAAACACACCAACGTGTAAAAACAAACTGTAATGTTGGAAAATCTCTTAGTTGTGTATATAAGAGATACTAGTCTGTCTAGTTTAATTTATTTTTAATTCTAGTTTTAATTTCGTTTCAGTGTGTTTTATTTGGCTGAATGGATTTGTCCGAAGCTAGAACTGTCAAAAGACTAAAAATGACAATTAAAAGTAATAGTAAAAATATTAATCTTTCAGTTTTTCCATAATCTCTGTTTTGTTGACCGGAAGACATTTTTTGTGATGTCAGACCACACAGGTTCCTCTGAGATGCTGGTGGCACGTCGGGCAGCGCGTTCAGTGGAGCTGAGCCGGACAGGGACGCTGTGCGTGTCCGTTGTGCGCTCCATACGCGCCACCTGGTGGCATGACGGCGTAAAAATACGATCCAGCTGCTGTAGAGGTGCTTAACATCCTTAAAACTTCACCTTTCTGCAATGTTTAGTTGCTTAGACGTGATACTTTGAAAATAAACCCATAACGGTTTATGGTTTGATCAGAGTTAGAGCTAAACTTTGCAGAAGGGCAGATCTTGCGGATAAAGCGTCTGCGTCTCAACGCCAAACGCAAAACAATCAAGTAATACTTCCAAGAATGTCTGAAAGTATGTATAATCACACGATTCATGCTTGGAGTGTTTGTATAGACTTATAACATATAGATATTCCTTATCTTATATCTCTCTTAGACAAGGATAACGCCTTAAACTTTTTGTTTCATTTGAAACGTGTTTTACACATTAATATAAAAGTATCAATAAAACTTACCCAAGTAATCAAATGAAAGGTTCATAACGGATCAACTTTTGTCCTTTGGCTCAGAAAGACGTGCACAGATACGTGAAGTGTTGAGTTAGAAGGTCCATGCGGTTTATTCCGGCTGTTGACTTTATGAGACAATTCTGGCCGTCTGTGAGTCCATGTTGCATCACAGAGCGCGTCGCAACAGCCCTGACCTCAGGAAATTCATCAGCAAACCCTGTCGCAGAGGCATATAATAAAAAACAGCAGTGAGGCATCATTTACATTTTTGGAGGGAAGAAAAACAAATGGCAAAGAATCGGCTGGGTGCGAGCGCGCGGTGCGCACGTTTGGAGCGCGTCTCACACGCACAATACGCACCGCGCGTTGGCACAGACGCGCACATATGGCTGACCTAAGATAAAAGAACTGTTTACAGCTCACTTCTATATTTCATCGCGGTTATTTACATCACTTTTACTAATCTAAACACTTCAGCCACTGAAAGCTTAACATTTCAAAGTTAGTGAAGTCAAAAAGCTGCTCTCAAGGTCTGAACAACAGACATCTGTCTAAATACAGGCCTCTGTCTGTGTCTATAACGCCCTGTGGAGCCCTGACGCGCGGTAAATGTTCACATCACGACATAATTTACAAGAGATAAGACTTGTAACATACGTGTTAACACCTTGACTTAATGCATACACGGTTAAGATAGGTTTAATTTCCATTTAAAAATATAATTAAAATAATAAAAAGGTTTGGTAAATCCAGTCACAAAGATTTTATTCCCAGTAAGTCCAGTTTCATCGTTACCATGACTACTGTCCTAACAATAACATGCCCTCCATGACAGTGACAGCTTCATTATTCAATCTATTTTTATATATTGCTTAAAGATGATTTTTTTTTCAGAAAAATTTTTTGTTATGCTGGTTGAAAGTCTCTTCACATCCTAATAGAAATCACTAAGTGGTCTAAATGTATTTATATATCTTCTATGGAAGGCGCAGGACCATCAAATGTTCATCCAATCATTGCATTCGGCCAGAATGCAATGATAGGATGCCCTACTTGCCTGTTAAACTATGCTTACATGTGTTGGAGGAGGCGTGGCTTTGGAGAGCTCTGTGAAGGGAGGAATCTTTCAAAGCTAGGTTGCTATTGTTAGCTTCTCAGAAATCACCTACCCTACCTTTAATTGTAGCCTTTTCAGACATTTCCCGTTTAATTTTTCAGCAATGCCTTTTCCAGTTTCACTAGCATGCAAACATTTAGCTATAAGAAATCAGACCCACGCATTAGCATGTGCATTTTCCTTCTAATCAAAGCAATTACAGCTGTTCATATATTACAGAGACAGAGAGAGATGTATAGGGTTGGGTTGTGAGTCAGCTGGATGGAATTGGGTTTGGTGCATTTTGGGGGATGTAATCCAGCGTGGCTTTACATCCAAACTCAAACCACAAAGCCGTAACGATGCCCCTTTAGCTCACTTATTCCTTCTACAAAAACAACAGGCTTTTAATAGCTAATGAAGAACAGAGGTGTAGCTCCTCTCAAACGCTCTTGGTTATGTGAAACTGTTGTGTTTTCAGCTCAGATGGCTTTGTAGGTGATTGAAGTCACTGAAAGAGCTCAGAGGTGCTTCTAATGCTTTTGGGCTGTATTTACAGGCTGTAAATACTTAAGTAGGATGTCTTTTGACAGACATCTCAATAGTGACACACGCCACATGGTATTATGAAGGAAATGCTTATGTGTTTTATAGAAAATGTGACATCTGGTGAGTTCAATGTTCAGATCAGGTGAATATGTGTCAGATGTTTGTTTGAGTTGTGTGAAGTCCACAATCTCTTTAAGAACGGATCAGGCAGTTTCCCGAACAGGCTTTACGTTTCAAAAGAAGACCTGTTTCAAAGGAAAATGCATTTACAAAGTTTTCATTAAATAATTACAAACATACAGTCTGTGGTCAAACTATAAGCCCAATGCTCTTATCCTAATCCTGCCAGATTGCGTTTCACACCCCTGAGTCAAAGCCAACATGAGAACATCGATTAAACATGAACAAAGTCATGGATGATTTTAATCTGATTATGTTACATAATATGTTTAGCCTCGTTGCCACAGAAGGAAACTTAAAAAAATCCTCTTTTCATGATCTAACCTCACATTTTATGGAATCTGTAAGTTTCTTTTTATAAAACCATGTTTGCATCACGGTAATATTTGATCATTTGGAATCTAAACTACTAATTGCATAATCTGGGTCTAAATCTGCATGATTTGGTTAAGAGAAATCTGTAGTAATGACAATTAATGTGTCAAAAACATGCAATGAGCCCTATGCAAAATACAGAGATTTCAAATATTACTCTTTTAATTTGTCATATATTATATAAACAAGTTGTAGCCTATGTAGTGAGTGACCTTGTGTTATTTTTACATTAACATATTTGTCAAAATATCTTGACCAGAGTTCACGTAATAAAGCAAAAAGAGTTTTTTATCATTGTGATAGCTAGCTCTCTCTCTCTCTCTCTCTCTCTCTCTCTCTCTCCCTCTCTCTCCTCGTTCTGTGTTTCATCTGCTTTACTGACCATGTAAAGAGCAGAAACAACATCATTTGAAGCATTTGACCTTTTAAAAAAATATCTGTCAGGCTTCATGAAAACAAATTCTCTTTGGCTGAGGTTTCCTTTCTTCTTCAGCCTGAAGGAGAGAGATTGAGGTGAGAGGGGTAAAACGAGAGAGAGAGGCAGAGAGAGCGAGAGAGCTGGAGGGATAGATGTATAACACCCTCAGTCACTCTTCTGACCTCTGTAGGGTCAGTGATAAATGTTTTTATCACGGCTGGGGAGAAATGTCAGCACGGGTCAAGCTCTGTGTGAGCTGAGGGAACGTTTTGTGCCAGAGAAGCAAAATGGCTGAACGCAAAACATTTC
>JAZGTK010015321.1:0-13265 GCA_036877625.1 Ambastaia sidthimunki
TTGTGTTTCGTTCAGGTCATCACTTACAACCTGATTGGCCAATTGGGCTTTTGTGTGAATTCTGTTTCATTACACAGAGCCTGGAATGTTTCTGGCTTCCTTTTGCAAAACTACGTTGTTCACAATGTATCAAACTGACTGCCAAACTCATTCTCTTCTGACCATCTGCTCCGGAATTTTCACATGACAGAAAAAACGACAAACACATTCTTCGTTACAATACAATCTTTAAATAAAACATTGTATGATAAATAACTAGTCCTTGTGTTACCGTAGGCTACTACAAGCTATACATGTTGAACAGGCTCTGCTGGCTTTAGATAAATGGTAATGGTTGAGAGTTTGGAAATTATATTTCTGTGAACTGTTGGAATGAAAAAGCAGCGTAAAGCTTTGAAACAGCAGATAATATTACACACAGGGATTTGCCGCTCATGAGAAAACCATTGCTTTGAGAAGTGTACCAAAATTCAGCATGACTTGCAAATGAGCTCAGGCACATCTGTGGGCAGAAAGCTCTGAAACTGTGTGCTGTAACCTTACGCTGAGCTACAAAGTGAAAATCTCACACTTCTGTGCTTAAAGTTCTAGTTGAGAGGGCATGTTTGATAGGGCTGTGTGGGTGTTTATTATAGACACCCAAATAAGTAAAACAGAACATAGTTAAAATGCATCACTGATGTATTTTTGTAAATGGAACTTTGAACTTACATCTTCAGATAAGCCTTGGATTCTGACTCTGAGGTAATGGTGTTGTGGCAGGTTTATCAGCACCTCAGCTTCTCTCATGTGTATGTTCCACTTGAAGGATTGTGGTAAATTGAGAGGGTCAAGCGCAACTCAGGTCTGAGGGACGCTGGCGGCAATGAGTCGCAATGTGTGGCGAGGTACCAAAAAAAGTCATCAGGAGAACAACTCAATTTACCACAATCCTTCAAGTGGAACATACACATGAGAGAAGCTGAGGTTGGCCTGAATTAATTGGCCTGAATTAATTTCCATCAGCTATCAGATTTCCAAAAAATCATGAGCTAGGCTTTCAAGCATTTGTTAGAGATTGTTGTGGAAAGGAGGGGTTTTATTACATTGCACTGGGAGATGTAACAAAATATTCAACAAAGTTTAAGTTTAATCTGTCATTGAAAAACTCATTGATCTACTATTAATCTGAATGGAGGGGGACATGGTGTTTCTCTCAATGACTTTGGTGGTTATGGCCCATTTATTGCTGTTGCTTTGTCTCAGACTCATAAACTTGAAGTAACAGGGTGTCAACAGAGGGGCATTTGATGAGAATGCGTCCTGAGGGAGCTGTTCCAAAATTTATTTGGGGAAAGCATGAGACCCTATTCAGCAACACTTTCCAGATGAAAAACACCACCTGTGATGGTCTCACCACCTTTATTTGTCTTTTTGTGAAATTTTTGGACTCCCTGTGGAGACAACAACAGCAAGATGAGCACCGATGTTGCACAAAGGTCAACAGAGCAGAACAGCATGTGACCCTGAGGACAATGTGCTTTTTGCGTTCGAGTTAAACTGTTTCGGTCCATTTAGGAGAAGTTTAAAGGCCGCAGCAAAACTTCTGCGTGGAGGCCAAAAATAAAATGATATCTTTCTCCATTTCTCCTCACTAAACTCTCAAGGTCATTAAAATCTCTGCTTGAGCCCCCAAGGGTTACATCAGTCAGGAAATACATACAGGAGCATGAGAAAGCCACAAGGGGAGGAGATGTGACAGGCAGGAAGTGTTTGTGGGACATATTATGGCCCGTCACTGCATAGATGCATCTGCACATCTGATATCTGCCCACCTTTTTATATGTCAGGCCTGAAGGTGTTTGAATAAAACATTGGCCTGTCTACTCAAGTTCAGTCCTTAGCTCTGGGTTCACACCCATGGGCCATCTCCTAGCACTGACCTCTGTTCACATTAAGAGTCAAATAGGCTTCACTTCACATCCAGCTCATCTTCTGACAGCGCTTTAATAGCCGTCCCAAAGCGCCATTTTACTTTCTGAACACACAAAGGTACTAGCCGCTTGACCCCTGCCAACTTCTGTCACTAATAATACAGTTCACGAATCTAAAATGTTCTGAGCAATTCTTTATTCTTTTCGCCAGCTAGATGTAGAAGTTCATCATGACATGTTTATGATGAGCAAATCAATGTGTCTCAAAAATAGATGTTCGCAGTAATGATGAGCAATGATGGACAACACGGTCAGTGCAGCCAAACCTCAAACCTCATTAGCTGTCTCCAGTCTAAAGCAACCGAGCATGTTAGCACAGCGCGAGCTCTCTGATAATCATTGGCCATGGCCCAGCCCCTCTGTACAGCCAGCACAGAAATGGACACATCAGATGGCATCTGTGTGGAGGCTGGGTGATAAGTCACTTTTACACAATACTGTAGGTTGTAAAGTAAGGTGCTTTTTCAGCCTTTGTACAACAAGAAACTACTAGAAAATATAAAGGAGACCAGGGCTAGTTGTCACACATTTTTACTCCAGTGAATATTTTACAGGGTGGTTTCATTTTAAAAGTATATTTGTATGGTTAAATCTTTGGTTATGATCTTTGTTGGCAATATGCAGAGCACCTATTATATGGCTCAAGTTCAACCATCAAACAAACAGCCTGTTGAAGACTTTTCAGCTACATTAAAAATAAATAAACAGCAGTATGCAAACGCTGTTTTATTGTGTTAACTTGTTCAACCAAAAGCTATTACACAATATTGTAATTTAAGTTTGAACTATAGCTTTCACAAAAATGATGTGATGATTTCACAAAATAAATTTAAATGATTTAAAATGAACAGTTTTGAACCAGCTCTCTGAAACCACATTTCCAAACAATTGCTGGATAAACCAAAACCCTTTTTTCTAATTGGACGATGCAATCTTACAGTTAAAGATATCCTCCATCGCTTTTTTCTTCAGTTGAGTTCAATTAATTTCTTCCCCGGGCTTTTCAAAGAAGCTCATTGGAATACTTTAATGTAAGGCAACGTTCAATCAATATAACACATTAGCACAGGTCAGTGCAGGTGTTAAGGTGTTCCATTTTCCCTTACAGTCTTGGGATATTGTAGTCGTTCCAGTTAGTGCTGGATTTCTAAAATGAAGATGAAAAATGCTGTACAGGGCTCTATTCTTCCCCGACCTTCCAAAATACATGCATTGTGTGTCGTATGGAAACTCGGCTGTATTGTGCTCGCCCCTTAAAAGCGGATGAGTCATGTCTCTGATGCTTTCTCTGCTTAAAATAAAGCATTCTCATTAATGGAACAATGGAACATTGAAACCCAACCAAAATATGCATGCGGTGCAGGAAGATCTGTCAAATGGGAATCCAGAGGCAAATCATTTTCAGCTTTGTGAGCTGGATTCCCCCGTCACTGCTATTTCTAGCTATAGCAAGTAAGCTTGGGCGGGTCGGCCGAGAAGATTTCACAAGTACTTTTAACTTTGAATTGAGCATTTGTCTGAGATTGTCTGAGAAGTTAATATGTATCAACCAGATTTTCCAAATAACTATATATAAATGTATTCCACTATTTGAACATTTTAGTTACAGTATACATACAGTATAATTACATATGCATATATAATAAAACACATTTTTGTATATAATTGTACAACAAAAAAAAAAACAGCTGACCCTCACTGAGACTTTCCTTAGAAAGAGCAAAATTCCCTTATTTTCCATAATGGTACATATTCAACTTTTCCTTTCATTGAACTGCAAGAAATTAAAACTTATAAATGTCAAAGCAGCAATTAGTCCTAATTGAGGCTTGTTGATGAATTCATGATGTGAGTCAGGGGGAGAGGGGACATGGATGGAGCTATTTGCAGTGCTTAATGAAAAATGGCTATTAAAATTCATTTCTAAATGAATTGTGATCATTGGTTTTCTGCACTGAAATTATAAATGGCAGCTCAGATGTGAGGCATCTGCTGTGGGACATGCTGTACTATGCATTTTAATTAGTGCGCTCCGCCCCCTTCATTCCTATTGGTCGGCTGTACTACTTGATTATGTAGTTAATTTGAATCTGAAGCCTAATGATCTATGTATCTATGTACATTATCTATGTAACACTTCCAGCAGTAGAGACCACTGAGCACAAATGTATAAAAATAACTTTAATTTCCTATCATGGTTTCCTCTGCCTCTCTATCTCTCTTCCTGTCTTCCTCTCACACAGAAGCAAGCCAGTCAACAAGTAGCCAGGGGTCGGCCGACAAATTTATTTGCTCTTAGTGTGTGCTTCCAATATATATGCTATTTGAAAAAGGGATTTAAAAAACATGAAAGAGGAGCTTAATACAGTAAATAATTAAAGCTATTACCTCATGGCCTGATTTACTCATCATAATCAAATATTTATTTTGTGCCCTGGGTCGAGTCTGTGCCTGGCTTTAATAGATTCTGCCATGTTTTTTTATGCTTTACTCCACGTTCTCCGTGCGGCAGGAGGTGAAACGAGGGGACGTCTGGGCTGACAGGGTTGAGGTGTAGACAGTGTTCCAATTATGCCATGAGTTTCCGTAGAGGATGGGGGATAGTTTTGGAAGAAAGTAGGTCTCATTTCCTGGTACTCAAAAAAGGGGTGATGCCAAAGATGCCATAAAAAACAAATGTTTGTTTTACACGCAGTGTCATATTTACTTATCATCTTTATCATATTTGCATATTTTGTTGATCTACTCCAAGGGTCATACTTTTATGCATATTTATGTATACAGACTTCATTTTGCAAAAATACACAAGCAAACCTTAAATTACTGTAAGCAGTTTGTATTACTGTACAGTAATGTTGTGATACATTACTGTAGTACTGTATCACGTTTTGCCACAACAAAAATTGTTGTAATAATGGCTGTAATAATTAAACAGAGCTGCAATTACAAATTAACTTCACTTTCCAGGTGATGCGTATTGTATTGGCCTCTGGTGTTATATTATCAACATCATATGTAATATTATTTTATAGCAGTGGGAACGGATTACTGATGAATATCAAATTGTCTCCATTTGCTAAATCGTCAGCAATGCGTGATATATTGGTGACCTTGGTTTAGCGTGTTTGGAATCTCTAAGGACTAAATGTAATTTATTTTATCTATAATAAAATCATTTGCAGCAAACATACGTGTTAATGTGTGATTCCACAGGCATCTCTAATCGTCTTTTTGTTTTGCCATTTGGGAGACATGGAATACGTGAAATTCCAAGAGCGGAAAGTGGATTGTATACAGAGAAAAGAAAGTAATTGAGGCATCATTTGGGGTTCCTCAGATCTCACACTGGCAGAACCCAAAACCTCTAATTTATGATGGGATTACTATAAGAACTGTTAAGTCTTTAGTTACTGCAAGGACTTAGAATATGTTTCTTAGAGAACTGAAAGGAGCCTCGAGGTTCTCCAGAGGGTTCCTCTAGTGTGGCATCTGAGGAACCCCAAATGCTGTCTCGAGAATATTTAAATTTATACAGTGTCTATTGTTAATATTGATTTTTAAAAGATAAGAAGTGGAATTGGGGAGTTTCTGCCCCTTGTAATTCACATGCAGGGTTGAGAATCCCACCCCCTTTGTCATGACATCATCAGAGTAAACATGCTACAATGAGAACAGTACCTCAGACAACAGCAGTCTTTTATATGTAAATACGCTGTTAGAAAGACATTCAGATTAAATTAAATAAATCACGGTGGAACCAATGAAGTGGAATCAGTTCATTAAGTTTTGTGTGGATCAGCGAATCAACATCAGCATCTCAGCTGAGGTGAAAAACAACTGAAATAAATGTGATATTTGTGCGTGCATGTGCTGCATAAGACATCACCCCTGACAGAGGAGAAACCCTGGACTTTGAAGTGCTAATAGATCAGATCATTACCCGGGCGACTCTGTAGTCTTAACAGATTCTGGGTTTTTGGCAACAATGTGTTTTCTGTGTTTCATAGGAATTAATGAGGCTGATCTGTTGATCTCCCTGTATCTCTAACTTATGCTTGTTAGCACACATATCATTAACAGACTTGAGGTGACTTCTGAACGATAAGCTAGTATCACACAATTCCCCCTTCTTCTGTGTTTTTGTGCCCTTCATTTGGCCATGTGTTAAAGATCACATAGCTGCCTCACAACAGTTGCTACTATGATTAATGTAAGTATATAAGAAGTTGCACCAGAGGAAAGCATGAAATGGATAAACTGAGGAGAGCTAAAGTCTCTATCGCTCCTGTAATGCAAATATGCAGCTTCTATTTGGTTGTATAATCACAGCAGAAAATGCGTCGCATTGCCAGACGACATGGAGCGCTGACGCTGTGCCTTGAGTGCCCCCTGCTGTTTACCCAGAAAAAGCCTTTTGTCTGCAACATAATTAGATTGACATTATTGTACAAGAAACATGTTACGTGAAAACACGCAAGATGAAAAGCAAAAGGCAGGCTGGTTTTCTATTCTCTTTCATCCATTACATCAACCTGTCCTTTGAGGTCAATGATTCACTTTGCTGAGGAATCAGAAATGATGAATCACAGATGTGATATCTTTAATCCTGTATCTCTATTGTTTTTCCACAGACAGCAGTGGGTAAATAAAGGAATATGGAATAAATGAAGCCGAATGGAACTTTTGTCTCCTGTTTGTCAGATGCTTCTCCTCAAATGGAATCACATGTTCCTCGCAAGTTTCAAAAGTGATTTCAACAACGTCTCAAGCTATGCTCTGAGTTTCCAGCTTATAGTCTGCGATCAAAAGTGAGAGATCTCCATATTAACTCATTTCATCAGATCAATCTGTGCTACATTAATTTTATATTTCTGTACTTCTATTTATGTTCTA
Organism: Ambastaia sidthimunki; assembly: GCA_036877625.1. Classification (NCBI taxonomy): domain Eukaryota; kingdom Metazoa; phylum Chordata; class Actinopteri; order Cypriniformes; family Botiidae; genus Ambastaia; species Ambastaia sidthimunki. The sequence continues at coordinate 6,867 of JAZGTK010015321.1, forward strand.
GTTTTTCTTTCTCCTAATCAATCTTAGAAAGAAAAACATTTTAGACAATGTTTAGATTTCAGTAAAACAAAAGTGGATATGTCATTATGTCCTTGAGCTATGAAGAAGCAATAAAATGTTCTTCTGCTCCATCTCCTGGATTCCTGGATTCTTATCACACATCTCTAAATTCACCTGTTTTCCCTGTTCCCATCTAATCCACCATGTGAACCTGAGGCAGAACAAAGATTCATGCGTGGAAACCACTCACCCTCCCTGCCGAGCTTTCTTTATTCTCTTGCTTAAGGAGATAATAAATTCTTGGAAGTGCTCAAAGGCTCTGCTGGTGCAGAACCCCCTGTCAGTGCAGGGCATCTCATTTGCACACAGAACCAGGCATCAACCAATAATACTTGCTTCCTGGCAGGGGGCGGAGCCAGCTGTCCGGTGCACACCTCAAACCCAAATATGATGGAACCCCCTAACCTTAACCCCCATATCACCAGAAGCAATCTATCACAGCAGCTGCTGGATAATAAAGCCATGCTGTTGCTACAGTGCAATGTCTTCATCTCTACGCTGGTAGAATATTTCAGCCATTGGCTGCTAAAACCTGTACATAACTCCTGCTCTGTATAAAACAAATCAAAGCAGAGAAACTTTGCTGCATTTACAGCAGTAAAATGTTAAATATACAGTAAAGTACAGTAAGTACAGTATGGCTTGTTTCACATCTCACACATACAAGGAACTTGCAGCTTCACTTTGCTACAACCACTTTTTTGCAGTATGTTAATATGGGCACACAAAAAACACACTGATTCCATATACAGTATGAAACCAGTTTAACGAATAAGGTCGCAGGCCAGAGCACTACATCACAGCTGCGGTAGGACAGCTAAGTGCTAAATGTGAACACAGGTCAGCCAGCAAAGAGAATCAGCCTCTGAGGAGTGTTTTATAGTAACAGCAGGAAGTGTCTTTATTGAAAGATTCATCAAGCGATTGGCATGGAAGGAGGGCTAATATAGACTCGCTCAGCACATCACGTGAATGTTCAGTCTTCTGTAGCTTAAACCTGATGATTTTGCAGGTTAGAGAATGGCAGTAAATTCTACGTGCAGAACACCGTGTTTCTGCCATCACTTTATTTCTAATTTTTCTGTAATTCTGCAATAACTGGTTCACATGGAATATCATATCTGTTCTTTTATTAAAAATATATATTTTATAATGGAAGGTATGCATGTAAACATACACCTGGTTCAGCGACCCGTGCACCAGTTATTGGTTATCCCCTCCTAAACCATTTATAAGCACTTTATAAGAATGAGAAGAAATCTCAGGTGGTCTCAGGAGTCACAAGGGAAGGGGAAAGCTGATCTTTTTATGTTTCGCCACAGAAATCAGGCTCAAGGCGAATACTCGAATACAAATATGAGCAACGATTAGTCAGTCCAGTTCAAAGCATTGTACATTGCGAGAGCTTTTCTATAAAAGGGGATAAAACATTTATGGGGCAATTTGTGCCTGTTTCGCCAGACTAAACAAACAAAATGGACACAGATTGAATGGGCACAATGACATGGGCACAAGCTGTTGAACGCTCAAGCGGTCCATAATTTTCATTGAAGTCATGAACTTGTTTGGACAATTGGCTTGTCAGTAAAGTCAACTGACCCATTAATGATGGTCTCTTCCTGCATTCAGAAGTCCACGGGCCGCACCATCATACGTGTCATGCTTGCCATCCAGCTCGGCCCTTTCCAGTAGTACCACTTTATACTGTTATAGTGCACCACATTTGAGTTTCCAGAATAGTAAATCCCATTGAGATTTGATGGCCCGCAAGCTTCAAACCACCATCCTGCAGTGACAAAGGGAAGTTATTTCAGTGCGTTCCTGACTGGGTCAATTTGCCCTCACAAAAATTTAAAGGGGTCACATAATGGAAAATCCGATTTTCTTTGACCTTTTAAAGTTTATAGACATTTGCTAACTTTTTACAACTTAAACAACTAATTAAGAAGAAAAACATTAAGCGAAAACTATCTCCATTAAAAAGTACATTAGCACATGATTATCTGTATTTGCATAGTACAATAATGCACTGTTTGCTGGTCATGTGATCTCAACAAGTTTGGCCCCCACCAGAATGTGTTGTTTTTAAGGTTACAAGTATGATTGGCATCTTTATTTTATGTGGGTGGCATGATTTATAAGTACTATTTATTTCTTTAATAAATTATGTTTAAAACGTAAAATGAAGAATATTTTTGTAGTCTATGATTTTGAGGAATATGGAAACTTATGACCCCTTTAAAACCTTGATGAAGACTTTTAAAAAAGATATTAAAACCAAAATGTGGCAATTTTAGACATATTTAGTTTAAATCAAAGCCATTATTTAAGCTCAAGTGAATCAGATGTTTTTTATTTAATAGGCCATATCAATTTTTAGTTGCTATGGAAACCCTTGATATTGCAAAACAATACAATTTGATGCAATCATATAAAAAGTTTGAATACTTTATATTGGAAAATAAGAGATGATACCTCCAGTGGCCATCTGAGCACACTTGCAGCTACACTGGTCATTGTCTTGGTCCTTAGTGCTGAACATTGTGCCTGAGTGGGTGAGACTACTGGTGCGTCCTGCTGTTCCACTGAAACCCCTCGCGTGGATACTGGGGAGAAACAGGAAAATGCCAGTATAGGGAAAAGTTGCATTGAATATTTCAACATATAGCACATACAGCAAATATGAGAAGACATATAAGGTACTACAGTATATGAACATGCATATTGCTTGCACAACCAAGACATTTTCTTATCAACATTCCTGTCAAGCAGTCTTAACCCTAACCAGAGATTCAACTTAAAATTATACCGTCCGTCTGACATCGATTTTGTGCATCCAGGGTAAATTTAGAGCTTGCATTCTTTAATCTGCTCTGACATATGTCCTGTTTTAGATATATTAACTTAAATTCCATACATTACAGGTTTGCTGTAACATGTTACTGATTTGCATAATCAGATTAAGGTGTCTACTATATCTACAATACATCTACTATATCCCCAATCAGCTGTGAGCCTGTATTAGATATTCCCAAGAGATTTCTCTTTCTATTCTTATATCAGAAAGCTCTAAGACTCAATAATGTGCAGTCCAAGACATTCAGCCTTTATTATCCTCAGCTCATTGTTGACAATGTCTCACCAGGAAGGATTGTGATTGTTCAGCACACACTGCCAGAGAAAGGACCACACAACTAGAGACTGCAGGAGATTGTTTTGGCTGGAAAACATCCATGCACCATAGGTTGCTTGACTGGTTAATCCCAAATGTGCCCAACACAGTTGAGATGATGCCAGTGTTTTCAGCATACTAATAAAACGCAGGTTTGACATATGAGGTAAACAAGAAAACAAACACGGTGGGATCTGGCAAATGGTTCTTTAGTTTTTATCCATACATGTTTACACACACGCGCACACGCACGTATGCACACACATGAGTGTAGCTCTTTCCATTTTGGAAGGTTTGTTTTCTTAACCCGAATATAACATAAATTAAATTCCAAATCATTTATTTTGAGTTAAGTTTAATTCTCTGCTTCTGGTTCATTTAAAGTATAATTATGGCCACAAGCAGTGCTGAATGTTTAATTGCATCCCTTAAGAAAGGTGTAAGGTTTGTTTAACCGAAACGATGCTAAATGAGAAATGTCAGTTTTCCCTAAACTTAGCTTATCGTTTTCACTAAAGCACTTAATCGCAAGAGTGTTTGTATTCCTTTTCCCAGAAAATGACAAAAGAGGAGCCAAAACATGAAGTGCTGCGTAAGTAATTCACTTCAGATTCACACTGCACATCTCAATCCAAATCTGACTCCAGATAACACATTATGGCATGTTTAAAAGAACTCTGGGCCATTACATAAAAACAAATTCAATTTAAATGACACACAATATATAAAAGAAATTACACCCACTAGTGCAGCTCAGTCTTCATTGACTTTGACTAAACCACAGAGTAAAACAGGGTCATAATAAAAAGCTCATGAACTGAAAATACTGGTGATTTTATCTTCATTTCATTCTTTGAGTGCAAATTTTTCCACATTTATGCTTGTATGTCCCACAGCTGACCTCATATATTTCACGTCTACAACAATCTTCAGATCTACAAATCCACAATAAGAAGTCAAGAACATGGAGTTACTGGTACCTGTACTTCTTTTCCTCCCCATCAATGTAGAAGCGTTCATACTGAGAATAAGCCTGATGTCCATCTGTGTCTTTAAGAAGGACCTGGAGACTGTAGTCTTTAGATGTGGTTAGCAGATGGATGACATCATTTCCTAACCAGTGTTCTCCTGATGGATCTCCAAATCCCTGCATACAATATGTGAAGAAAAGGAAAAGAGAGACATGTGGTTGTAGTTTCCAGACATACACCAACTAAACTCTTGAAATGCTTTTAAAATATCAGTACAACACAAGACAAGATTGTGAAGGTCCCATTGCAAAAAGGTAAACATTTCACCTGCTGTAACCATAAGAAAGTGTTATATTTTGTGACTAAAGACATTTCGTCTGTCTGGACCAGCAAATGAGATACAGTAGGACATGTAAACACTATGAGATGTGGTTGTGTGTTTTGGGCACTCAAATGCTTCACTGCTCATGCAACACTGTCAACAATCTACAGGGGCAACAAACTCCCACGCTCCATCTGGGGTCCAAATATTTATCATTCACTTGTAAAAACAGTTTTCTTGGAAAACGGCAAGAAAGAAAAACAAAACAAAATATGTGCAATTTCATGCTCTGAAGCAGTTGGGCATTCCCAGAGTAGCCACGGCAATTTATTTGTTGAAGTAGCCCAAATTACAGTTTTTACTTTTAAAACTTGACTTTCAGAGCTAAAGTTAGCACTTCAGGGAGTTACTGTATTTCAGCATTTGGAAGACAGTGCTTTCAAAGAAACCTGTTCAAAATTAGTTATGCAGATAAGTGTTACTAACAAAGCCCTTCTGAAGTGTGCTCTCCTGCAACTTATTTTTAAACAGGAGTATGAATAATGATGTCCTACTTCAATTCAAAGTGTCTCCTCATATTTTCTCCTCTTCTCAAGATTCTAAACGACCCTGAGTCAGAACAAATATAGACTCATTCTACAATCTCATTCTAGAGTCTACGTTATCTATCTTCGCAGATAAGGAGAAATGCAGGTGAAACAACACATGGGGACATCGGAACGTAGCGGCATCCAATCGGAACGCTCTTCTTCAAGTAAAGGTCAACGGAGATCAACAGCTCATCAGTATTCCGTGTCTATGCGTGTCAAATGCCATGTCCCAGTAAGTAAACTGCATCCAGCTCAGGTTAAACATGCACTTTTAAATGTTAGGCCTCTCAGATTAATAGTGTGTTTGGAAGAGGCTGTGTTTGCAGAAGTCATGCCTTCACTTAAAATAATGCGACTTTTTCATTGTTTAATACCAAAAGAAAAATCTTTTTTGCTTGAGGATACAACAAGCAACCCGGACTATAGATCAAAAAAATATATGTGCTTTAAAATGCCTTGTGTTTCCAAGGACATACATTTATTTAACGTTATTAGATATGAATGAAAGCAAGGCAATATGTATATTTTTTCAAAACATAACTGAAATTGAAGAATTTACAAGAAGGGTTTTCTTTAGAGTTCATGCCCAACATGCACATGAAAAGAAAACAAACTCAATTTTCATTTTGGTATCATTAAAATAATGGGATGATCTGAGTCAATCAATAGTGTTTTAAAAACAGAATAAGAAAAAACACTGAAAGCTTTAGAAATGTGTTTCAATGTAACAGCTGGAAATGGCACCACTGAATAAGTTGCTTCTACCTGTTTGTAATCCTTCCAGCCACGGTGGAAATCAATTGATCCATCGTAGCGATGCTGAAGAACAGTCCAGCCTCCTCCTCTGGTTTTCATATCACAGTATACCTGCACAGAAACAGAGAACATGCCATAAATACAGCAGGGACCAAAATTTTGATCATTCCAAAACTTTCCAAGTTTAAGATTATAAAGGCTAGATTTTCTGAAACTTTTGCACTCAGTTTGGACTTCTGACTTCAGAGAAACTGAAACACTTGTGCAAGTTGATTAACTCATTGGGGGATGAAGTGCTTTTGAGCCGGCATCGTGAACACACATTTAGGAATTTCAATGCTTCATTTGATAAATAGAAGAAAATGTTGAGAGTCCCTTTTGCAAAGCACGTTTAACAGTGATGGTATTTTTTAAACAACAAAGAACACCCACATCAACCAGCTATTTTTAGTCTCATACAAGTCAGAACGTACTCTAAGCTACAGTTCAGAGATCTGCCTCTTTGTGGACAGATTACCCAGGACACTT
>JAZGTK010015322.1:0-13265 GCA_036877625.1 Ambastaia sidthimunki
CTAGAGAGAACCAAAGGGGACATTGCATCTCTTGAGAGGCGAAGATGTCCACTTGGGCTTGCCCAAAGATTCTCCATATGTGCCTCACCACCTCGGGGTGAAGCATCCACTCCCCGGGCCTCGGCCCCTGCCTCGAGAGGATGTCTGCTCCCACATTGAGACATCCAGGGATATAAACTGTTCTCAGAGAGAGGAGTTTCCCCTGGGACCACACAAGGATCAGGTGTGCCAACTTGCAAAGAAGGCGCAACCGCAGACCTCCTTGGTGGTTGATGTATGAGACCACTGTGGTGTTGTCGGTGCAAACTAACACATGCTGGTCTCTTAGGTCTGAAAGGAAATGCCTGAGAGCATGGTATGCTGCCAGCATCTCTAGACAATTGATATGCCACAAAAGCTCGCGACCTCTCCACAGACCTCGGGCTGGGCAGCCACTCATGACCGCTCCGCAACCAGTGAGGGGTGCATCTGTCACTATAGTGACACGGCTACAACAAGCTCTCACATTGGACGCAGCTGCCACGAGCACTAACAGTTGTTGAAAATGTTTCACAGTTAGTGACTGGCCTTCTTTGACTCTGGAGACTGCTCTTATGGTCGAATCTACTCGAGCGGGAGACATTTGTGCCCGCATCATTATCGAATCCCATACAACACCCAGATAAGTGAATCTCTGTGCTGGGGAAAGCGCACTTTTCAGTGTTCAGTCTTAACCCCAAATCTTTCATATGGTTTAGAACATCTCAATGTCGAACTGCAACCTGCTCTGAATGAGCTAGTATCAACCAATTGTCGATATAGTTGAGTATCCGGATGCCCTGGTATCGCAGAGGAGCCAGAGCTGCATCCACAACTTTTGTAAAAGTGCGGGGTGAGAGTGAAAGGCCGAAAGGAAGCTCTTGATATTGGTAAGCTTCGACCCTGAAAGCAAACCTCAGGTACTTCCTGTGTGGAGGAAGGATGGGAATATGAAAGTATGCATCTTTTAGATCTATCGTGACAAACCAGTCCTTGGACCTAATTTGAGCCACGACCTGCTTTACAGTAAGCATCATGAACTTCAGACTCTTGACTGAGCAGTTCAGAAGATGCAGATCTAAAATAGGACGCAGTCCCCCATCCTTCTTGGAAACAATGAAATAGCAGCTGTAATGCCCTGACTGAGCTGAGGAGGGACCACCTCGATGGCCTCCTTTCTCAAGAGAGTGGCTGCTTCTTGTTCCATAACTAGAACCTAAGCAGAGTTCACCATAGTGGGTAGAAAACTGCCGAAAGTAGGCAGGGGGGCGATCGAACTGAATCGCATAGCCTAGATTTGTAGCACTCAGGACCCACTGGGACACATGTAGCAGCGCTTCCTATGCTGCCAAATGGTCTCTAAGGGAAACAACCTCTCGAGATTGGCCTCTAGTATGTTTTGAGGGAATAGACTGGTGCCCTGTAAAGGAGGCCCTGCAGGGGATCTCCGATCTAAACTCTCTAGGGACCTCCACAGAGGTGGCAACTCAACCACGCTAATCTTGGCAATCTCTGGCTGGAAACAATATTTGAGGCTACCGCGCCCTGAAATACCGAAGGTGGCAGGGTTAACAGTTTGGCCTCCAGAGGGCACTGAGGAGGAGCAGACACCGATGGAGGGGGTGGGAGCTGCTGCTTCCAAGATGGGGCTACCCTCTGAGGTCCTGACCTTAGATAGTCAGGACTGTTTGGTTGAAGTCCTTTTGGAAATTAAGACGGTCCTCAGATCCTGCCTCGATTTCCCTGACTTCGACCCAGAGCGTCGCGTCCTTGTAACCTTAGGGGGGGAGACCAGGATGCAACGCTCTGTTTTTGGGCTCCCTGTGTGAGGACTGTTCCTGCCCAACAGTCCCGAGATAGTGAGAACGGCGAGGGAGGAACCTCTGAAACGCTTCCGCCTGCTTACAGGCCTCCTGGAACCTTTTGACAACAGCATTGCCAAACAGTCCAGAAGGCACCAGCGAGGCATTCATAAGGAAGACTCTGTCTTTCCCTTTAATGTCAGACAGAGTCAACCACAAATGCCTCTCTGCGGCCACCAAGGCTGCCATAGATCACCCAATAGCAAGAACGGTCTCTTTGTAACACACCCATAGTGTGTAGACAGGCGCCAGCCTGACCAAGAGCCATGTACCCCCTGCCCATAAGCTCTGAGGTGGTGCGCAGAGCTTTGGAGGGCAGGGATGGAGCCTTCAAGGACGATGCTTCACCAGGGGACAGGTAGCCTGCTAGCGCCTGTTCTACCAGGGGCATCGCCTTATACCCATGCTCACTCAGCCCTTCCACATTACCATAGTTATAGGCAGCAGGGCTAAAGATATGCGATGAGTATGGTTCACCCCTCAAGAGCTGACTAAGCGTTCTTCGCTCCCAAACAGACAACGCATAAAGCGTGTGTATCCCCACCCGTTATGAAACGCGGGCAGGTATGAACACACGCTCTAAAACATTGCTGCTCATCTTCAATCAGTCTTTCCCTTCGCCTTTGGCATTCTAACTTGCTTTCCCTGGCTTTGAGACAGACAACAATAAATGGACAAACAATTCAACACAGAGCACTTTGCTGAAAGACTGAAGCTACCGGCGTACACAAAAGCATGTGCTTTTATACCTTCCTGGCCGTGACGTCACCCCTCCTGTGATGTATCGCCCCCCTATTGGACGAGCTGACACGTGATTTAGAGTGCATAAATGCTGGAGGCATTCCCAAAGCGTTCCGACGCAGATCGAGTCCCTGAAAGGGAACTATTAATGTCTCAGGCTACTGAGAAAAACCTCTTTCTTTCTTTCTAGGATACTGCAGCAGTTTTCTCATAAAGGTTGTGCTGTTGACCACAGTCTCTCTGTTGATCAAAACAGCTGGGGCACAGACCTGACTTTCATCTGCAGATGGCTGCAGCAAGTCCCTAATGAAGATGTGTGTCTGCTCAGCAAATGCAGGATGCACCTTTAATTCATTTCCCCAGGCCGAGGGAGTTTGATTATTGAGAGAAAACTGCCTGAGACCGTCTGAGGTCACTAAATCACTCAATGTGCTCTCTGGAAACCAGCAGGAAAGTGAGCAGTGCATAAATAGCGTGGCCTGCATTTCATCTAGTGCTTTATATTTAACACACAGACACATACCACAGATTCTTCTATCGGTTTGATAGTACACAGAAACCAATATGAGGATTTCCTTAGGAGAACATTTACAGCAAGAAACATTCAACCAAACTGAATCACTGTTTTTCTCAGCATCATCACAGAACAGGAATCACAAACCTACTCAGTCAAAGAAAATGTGTGCAAACTCATAGTCATGAGAATATGGTGTGCAGTGTCAGTAAAAGGTAACAGATGAGTGAAACCACAACACCCTTGTGGGCCTTCCTGTGAACTGCACCCGAATTTTATACGCAATATGTGTGGGCCAAATGATAGCTATGATTTGGACAGAGCTTTAAATTTGCTTTATGTCCTTCAAAAGAATGACCAAAACAAGTTTAGACCTGAAACTGTGAAAGTGTATTGTTGCTTGACAGGAAATGATAAGAGCCTGTCACCATTGGCCTTATTAGGGAAATGGAAGCATGTTATTAGTAGTCGACCAATAGGGGATTTTTAATGGCCAATGCCTATATTGATAAGAAGCTTTAGCAGATTGGTCAATATGAGTCCCATATAATACATGAAATTACAGTAAATGAGAGATGTAAAGACAATTTGTGAAACTAAATGCACATTTATTGTGCTTAATATGTATGCCATATTCTCTGATTCATAAATAAATGTCAAAAATGATACATACTACATATTGTATGTAAAATAATCACAAATCTCACATAGTAATTTTCCATAGTAACAGGTTGTTTAACTTTAATTATAGGACATTTTGTGAATAATAAAGATGTATGTCTGTTGTGTTTTGCTTGTCTGTTTCAATTAAAAAATAATTCAAGTGAAACATGAAAAGATGTACTACACGCAATATTATGCCAGTCATGAACAATTAAATACAGCAGATATTACTGGATAAACATCAAGAAATGTATAAGGTAAATGTAAACATATCAAACGTATTACTATTACTTAGTACCATACAGTTGTCATCTCATCCACCTTGCATGACCCAGCTTTCATTCTGAAATACCCAGGCAGGCTTTTAAGCCTCTTGTTTTTTTAGTAACCAAGAACAAATGATGAAGAGCCAGTCAGGGGATTTTTGATTGTTTGTGAGATAAAACGTTTTCAGTTTTGTTTAAATTTGTTTAAATCACATCTGTGTCTCACACTGAAGCTACTGCTGGGCTGTACATACAACTGACATCTCCTGGTACTGTATGAATAAGACTGCAGCACACCAGAGGGTTATTGTATGTAACAACATAGCATCATGTTAGAAAGTGAATGATGATCTGTCAGACAATCTGAGATGCCTGTTCTATTGAAGAAAGAGCTGATGCACAATAGGGCGCCACAATTCATTAACGAAAGATTTATTGGTCAATGCCAAAATCAATAAAAATTCCAAATATCAAATGATTATAATGGCTGTGGTGATATAGCGATCAACCACTACGTTATCATTTCAGATTAGATAAGATTGTAACAGTCTTTCATTACAAATGTTTTTTTTTCATGAAACTAGCACTGTTTTTATATTTCTAAAAATTATTCTTTTTTAAATTAAACAATCAAGCATTCTAATTATCATGAAAATAATATATTGAATTCCTCCACAATGAGTGGAGGAGATAAGTGAAAATTATTTTGCTGCATCTTAACATGTTTTTAATGTGGAATTTTTCTTTAGTTCTAGCTTCAAGATTAGATGCAAAACAGTTCGTGTGTGATGATTCAGGCAAAAAAATGTAATTAAAAGCTAGTTATAATTCATTCATTTAGTTCTCTTGTTGTTAAAGAAGTGGTTTGAGCTCTTGAAGAAACACTGAATTATACAGCTAGCAGTGAATGCACAAGCCACACAAACATTGCCCTCATAAACACAATCTCTGATAGCAGCTCTTTCACTGACGCACAGTGCTGTATATTTATCGTGTGGGACACTGAAGCAGGAACTGTGTGAATAGAGCATTGTAACTGAAGCGACTGTGAGACAGCTTTGGAGTGATAGATGGAAAACGAGATTGTGTGGCGAGGAGAGATGAGAGAGATTAGGTTTCTGACTGGGATTCAGACTCACCATGATGAGTCCGGTGGTGATGGGCTCTGAACAACCATGGCACAGCTCCCCAAATTTAGCCCAGTAGTCCTTCTTACAAAAGAGACGGCCGTCCTTCTCATAGTACCAGTGTGAGAGAGATGCCCCACACTCACAACACCTGCGAGAAAATATACAAACAAAAGGATGAACAGCAAGACAAGACGCTGATGCGTACTGTACCAGTACTGATAATTTCATTCTGGTACACTGACATCAATATTTTTAGTAATGTCATTTAAAATAATAAAACTGAGCACTACAGCAAAGCAGGACAAAGATCAAAATAGGGCTGCAACTATCGAATATTTTTGGAATCGAGTATTCTGTCGATTTTTTTCAGCGATTAATCGAGTAATCGGATAAATCAGTGGTTCCCAACCCTGGAGTTGCGACCCCCACTTTTTTACAGCACGATAAATAATTAAATTCTGAATATAAAAAAAATTATAATTGGTATATCATACTTTTGTGTTTTTAAACAACTACTGTATATCAATAGCGTGTTGACGTGCAACATGAAAGGCCTCTTAAAATGAGCAAGCAATTGGCTGTTATTTGTCACAAGGTTTTTATTCAAACTCAACACTTTTATTAGATTAACTGCTGTTGGTAAAAACTGCAGCTTCTTCCGCAGTGCATGAGGGACCTGTCCGCACGAAGCTGTCCATGCGCTGCTGTGATAAACTGCGTGGTAAAAAAATATTGATTTGTACAACAAATGCTATAAACTCGCCCAAAAGTAATTCTATATGCTAATAAATCTAGATTTGTCCATGTGTTGAGTTTATTCGCTTCATTCGCGTGTGAAAGTTACTTCACAACAGACGCAGATTCGCGTCATGGGAGGGGCTTCAGCCAGGCGGCTCCAGTCTCCAATCACTAATCTCTGTTGTAATCATGTCACTACTAGAGCAAGCTCCTGATTGAACGCGGCACAAATGTCCGCCAAAGTTCAGATTTTTCAACTTTTCCGCGCTTGCAGCGCGAATCACGTAAAACGCTAAATTCGCGTCATTCGCGCTATTCGAACAGACATTCTGCAGAATGTCTATTCACGTCTTTGCATTGACTTAACATGTAAATCATTTGCGCTTAACGCTTCGATCGCGTCTGGTGTGAAAGAACCATAAGAAACCCCAACATTACATGAACATCAAGCTGACTTCACTTAATCTCGTGTCATGTGTGTGGTGTTATAACACAAGCCAGGGTCGAATATCTCCCTGTCATTTCCCTCTATTAGAGACTGTATGATTGATTGGATCAAACTCCCAGTGGAAGTCACGCTCAGTAATGACCATCTGCCAGCCAGTGACCTTCCCACCCAACCACAGGGCTTCATCATGCCCTCTTAACCGTGACAGAATCTGTTCCACCATTCTCCACCGTTCTCCAGTCTGAACATCTACACCAGTCAAGGGTCACATGATGTCCTCAGGAGGGTGTGGCAACATGAACGACTAAAATAAAGAGACACTTCATGGAGAAATTTTTAAAAAATGTGCCGCACACGTCACACACATCTGATGAGTAACACAGAGGCGGAGCCAGGGGGTGGCCACGGCCACCATGGGCAAAGTCCGCCCCCCACTTGTAATTACATTTTTAAGACCAAGTAATTACCGTGAGTCAATTACTCCAGTGAGTCGCAACTTTCATTGGTAATCAGTAGCTTGTTTTGAGATTTGCCTCACAGGCAGCAGTCAGAGGGCTGAAATAAATGCACTTAAGACAGAAAGTTATCAAGTCTACCTTCGCATAGGATTAGCTGCCTATGAAAACAAAGATACTGCGTGATTGTCAATAACGCAAGACTTTCCATAATTGTCTTTGCTTTAAACCACAGTAATTGTAGAATCTGCCAAATTTATTTGCTTATGATGGTATTGTCAAGAGTTTTAAAAACAGCTTGTGAGTTTTCTTTTTGCACTTGAAATATATTAAACTCTTTTGTGGTCCTTTAAAAATAGTTTTTGCAACATTGAAAAAAATAATAATTTACTTTGAAACCAGAATTTATGAGTTACATTTCATTAAAAAGTTTGGAACAACATGAGTCTAAATAATTTATAACAAATTTAAATTATTTTATTAAAATGTCCTTGTAGTAATTGCAGTAATGTTTTGGGTAGCTAAAACACTATAGAAAAATATTTTAAGATTGCACGAGTGCTCTACTGGTTTGTACAGTATAATGTTTATTGTTATACATTATAATATAATGTATAATGTTTTCTGAGCCACCCCAGAGTAGTTGATGGCCCCTGCCTGGCTTTCACTATAAAAAATTCCTGGCTCCATCCCTGGAGTAACCAGGTCAAAATGCTTTAGAAAACCATCCAATTCTGGTTGTGTTCATTGTTGAAAACAGACTTTCAAGATCAATATGCATGTATAGCCACAAATGGACACAAGCAAAAAATTGTTACTTTATATAACTTTGACAATCAAAGAGTGGTCATATGTCACTGTATTCTGTTATTAGTCAGAGAGAATATGTTGACATATTCTGCTTTACTTAAAATTATTCACAATACTACTTACAGTGCAAATAATAGCAGCAAAGGTTTTAAATAACCACAACAAAACAAAAAAGTTTCCACCTCTGACATAATACAGATATGAAGTGTTCATCGGGGTATCAGGGCAGAAAAAGAGTTACTGTATAATCTTACCAAAGAGGAGGCATTGGCCATGTTTCTTATGTAGCACCTGAGTTTCTCAAAGCTGTATGCTTCCTGAAGTGTTCTGAAGTTCAGCAGACGTTCTGGGTGGTTGCTGACTTAGGTCACTCTCAAGACTTTCAAGACAATGCTTTTTCCCACTCAATCAATGCAATTCTAATGGACTTTATTTACACACCAGTTTGATTGAATAACCAAACATCACTAAAAACAGCCTTCTGCCTATTCAGTATAAATGAGAAAATGCTTTGTCAATTAAACACACCCCATTAGGGTGATTAAAACTATTAAAATGCTCCATCAGGGAAGTGTCTGGCTGTCCAAGGGAATGGTAGTTAATCTGTCATGGTCCCTCAGGGCTCTGTTATCAGACTGAGTGATGAAAGCCAAGACGAACAGGATGCTGTTAATCGTTCTTCTGTATCTGTCTTACTTTCCTGAAAGAGATCTGAGACTTCCATCTGTGAATCAGTATCTATACCATAATTAGATCATTCACTCCATTTACTGCAGGTCCTACCCTGGCTAACAAAAAGCACCATGTACCATGCTTTTTGGACATTACCATCCCAGAAGAAAATGTAATAGCTATTAACTATTAACTGACTGATAAGTGATGATTAATTAATTAATTGATTAATTGACTAGCCTTAATTAACTTTTTAGAATAAAGTAAAATTTAAGAGCAATACCATTCAACTGGATAGCAAAGCTCAGATCATTTGACCTTAAGAAAATGAGTTCATACTGAGATCTTTGACATTTGATTGCAGACTTTGGGATCCTAGCAAATATGAAACACTGTTGAGATTTATTTAAATTAAAATAAATACCATGTGAAGATTTTGGTAATCTTTTAGTAACATGACTACTAAAATATGTCAAAAGTTACTATGTGTCAAAGTACCGTACAGTATAGCATTGCCATTACTGTACTACCAAGGTACTTTTTGTTACATTCAGAAATGTTTAAATCCGTTTAATTACAGTGTTTCCCAGCAAATGTTTTAAAAAATGTAATATATTTAAAGCATAATAATTTATATGTACGTATTTATTATTAATTTGTGATTATAGTGTTGAATAATAACAAGTTTGTTAAGAGTATTTTGGTATTTTGGTGGGAAAAACTATTGTTACCATAATAACTTTCAATAAGGGATGAAGTAAAGAGGGTGAGGCAGACAAAATGAAAGATTAGACAGCCATTTCCTCATTCCTTTACACACAAACATTAAATCATTTCGGCTGCACTTAGTCTGTTTTTAGAACTGTACAACATTAAGCATATAATCTCCCTATAGCACACTGCAAAAGACAAATTTAACGTTGAATTTTAAGGTTGGACATAAAGAAGACAGACAGATCCAGTGCTCTTGCTGGGGATCAGGAAACCGCACTGCGGCTTCTTCTATCCCTGGTGAGAGCATGGCGCTGAAATTCTTTGCAATGATGCAGAGCAAAAAACTAGGGACTTGTCTCCGAGCACCAAGTTTCTTGGTGTTCACCTGGCGGAGAACCTCACCTGGTCACTCAACACCAGCTCCATAACAAAGAAAGCCTGTACACAACACCTGTACTTTCTGCGAAGGCTAAGAAAAGCACATCACCCACCCCCAATTCTTGCCATGTTTTACAGAGGGATGATCGAGAGCATCCTGAGCAGCTGCATCACTGCCTGGTTTGGGAATTTCACCATCTCAGACCGTAAGACCCTGCAGCGGATAGTAAGAACAGCTAAGAAGATCATTGGGGTCTCTCTTTCCTCCATCGCGCACATTCACACCTCATGCCGCATCCGCAAAGCATTGTGGATGACCCCACGCACCCCTCGCACACACTTTTTACCCTCCTGCCATCTGGTAAATGGTACAGAAGCATTCAGGCCCTCACCGTCCAGACTATAATTATAGTCTGAAGAATAATTTCCCCCATGCCATTAATGAACCTTAAATAAATAAGCAGATTTCGCTGTTTTTTTAACACCGGCAACTACAGGGTTCTTCAGGAACATCGAAATGTGGAGAGAGCATCAGCATTTTTCTAATGCGAGTTAATTACTAACAATTCTTGATTACCTACATTATAGATTTGCTATGCCTGAGTGAGTTTCTTAGAGAAATAGGCATATGGATGGTGTAGCACCACTCCTAGCTGTGTAATGGAAGCATCCACTTCTACAACAAAGGTTTATTAGGGTTGGAGATGGAAAAGGAGCGGTGTACTGGTGAAGGCCTCTCTGAGTTTCCGAAATGCTTCAGTGGCGGCTGGTGTCCAGGATAGAGACTTGGGTTTGTTTTTGACAGGAAGGTCAGGGGAGAAACATTGGAACTGTTTTGCTAAAGAACTGAATATAGTCTTTGGAATTGTTTTGCTAAAGAACTGAATATAGTCCTTGGTTTGCAAAGCCAAGTAAGCATTTGAGTTCTTTAATTGTTGTGGGTTGTGGCTAGTTCTTTACAGCTGCTACCTTCCCCTCATCTATCTGGATGCCAGTCTTTAGAATTAAACAAGATTGTGGCACGGCAGTAGCATGTAGTGGCCAAACCGGATCCAAAATGGTGCTATTGTTGTCTTTAGCCTGACATTTTCTGAGCAACCGGTACTCATGTCTACAACTGCCAGACACTCATTCAGTACAGAAACCACACAACAGCTATCCTGCAAGATGATCTGTTGGATAAACGTGATCTCAGCTTGCTGAAGAGACCAGGCCTCCAGTCCTTGGCATTGCCTGGGAATGTTAAAAACGTGGCACAAGAAAGCGAAAGTGCAGCAAGAGGGCGGGAGATTATGCTAGGCTAAAAACAAATCCTAGCTGGCCCGCTTTCCCATGTTTGTCTGTTTGTCCATTCTCCTTTCCAGCTTTTACTTCTTGGACAATAAACTGGACTACATCTGACTCCAGTGGACTTCACAACACAAATTTAGAGAATGTTGCATCTTTGTTTTCACAGACACATGGCTCAGCGACAGAGTTCTGGGTGTCGCCATTCAGCTAGATGGGCTTACCTCATTTTGTGCTGACAGAAATGCAGCTCTGTGCGGTAAGGCTCGCGTGTGTTTACATCAGCATGAAATGATGCAGGACCCCTGTGCTTGCTTCTAATCACTGTCAGTAGAGTTTTTGATTGTTAGATGCAGACCTTTTATTTACCACATGAATTCACCACTGTTTTTATTGTAGGGGTGTACATTCCCCTTGTACTAATTCTAGGGAGAAGCAGAATGCTTACCTTGCCAGAGAGTTTAACCATGCAAATCTTAAGTTGGTGCTCTCTAAATTCTATCAACATGTGCATGTGGGGCAAACGTGCTGGATCTTGTTTACACCACATGTCTACTCAGACATCGGCTATTCAGACCACATGTCTGTTAATTCCAGCATACAGACCATTCATCAGACACTCTAAACTAGTTCTGAAGCAGGTGAAAACCTGGCCAGCAGGAGTCATCTTTGCTCTTCAGAACTGTTCTGAGAACACTGACTAGCACATTTAGGGAGGCTGCAACCAATGGCGCAGCTTCCCTAAACGTGCTAGTCAGTGTGCTCAAAACAACTAAGTATCCTAAGTATTCAGCATTAGTGACCGGTTACATCAGCAAGTGCATTGAAAATCCACAGCCACTTCCAGCACAGTGGCGACTCTCTGTGTATGTGACAGGGCATCCAGGTGATCGCAAACTACAATATACTTTAACTGGTTGCGACAGTGATGGCTTCCTTCCAGATGAGTTAAACATCTACACTCATTTTGAGGCAAAGAACGATGTGGAGGCGAGAAAGACCACCTCTCCTCCCAATGACAAGGTACTTTGTTTAACCACAGCCGATGTGAGAAAATCTCTAAGCAGAGTCAACCAGCTTCTGAACCAAACAACACTTCTGACAACAGTGTCAGGTCTGAATGACTACCATCCTGTCCACTCACACTCATCGTTATTAAGTCCTTTGAGAGGCTAGTCATGAGGCATATCAGTGCTGCCACCTTCCCTGGAGTTTGCGATATATCATATTGTCCAAACTGCTCCACGGAATATGCCATTGCCACATCCCTCCACCTGAACCTCTGATTGTTGACAAAACAAAGGAGATTGTTGATTTCAGGAGACTACATAGCAACTATTTTTCACTGAATATTGATGAATCCTTTGTGGAGATCGTTAAGAGCACCAAATTCTTTGGTGTTCGTCTGGTGGTGAAACCTCACCTGATCCCTCAACACCAGCTCCATTACAAAGAAAGCCCAGCAGCACCTCTATTTCCTATGCAGGCTGAGAAAAGAACACCTTCCACCTACCATCTCAACCACATTCTACAGAGGGGCCATCAAGAGCATTCTGAGCAGCTGCATCACTGTCTGGTTCAGGTTTTGCACATCTCACAAATACTGCTGCTAACAGTCAAATGTTACAAACAAGTAAACCTCTGCTCTACTTTACTGAAGTGTAGTGTTTTTGTTGTGTACTGTCTGTTCTGTAGTTTGTACTGGTTGTTTTACACTTTTCCCTTGTTTGTTGCACTGTCTTTACATGTCTGTACTTTTTGTTTCCTTTGTAGTGTTTGTACTGTCTGCACAAGTTGTACACATGCACTTATGTGAAGCCGTGTTATTGTACTTAGTCTCTTGGTGTACATGTAGTTTATGGCACCATGGTCATGGCAGAACATTGTTTCATTTCACTACGTGCTGCACCTGCTATATATGATTGAATGACAATAAAAACTTCTTGACTCCTGACTTGACAAAAATGAATTAATGAAGGAAGTCCCTGAGCACCTAATGCATAAAATCTTGGAAAAGGGGGCATTTCCCAAACAATAAGACATGACTAAACACTCATACTGGCCATAGGGAACCGATTCGCCTGGAATGAGGTCAATGGCACAGTCCCAAGACAGATGAGGTGGAAGCTTTGAGGCTCTTTTGAGGCAGAATACTGCACTGAAAGGGGCACATTTTTTGTGATCTTACTTCAGATTTGAGTGGGTATGTTTGTTCAAAACCTTTATGTTTAGTCTCATAATGGTGTTTGACACTCACACTTTTAATAAGCACCACGGTTTCTGAACATATGAGACACACTGGTTTAGTGCTCCCAGTGGGAAGTATGAACAGAAATGAGTCTGTCTATTCCGGATTAAATGCTCTAATTTCACTGTTCACTTTTCTTTTTTTGGAAAGCGCCATTTGTACCATTTGTACCATTCTCTCCCTTTTTTCGTCTGACTCGCCTGTTTCTCTCTTTCTCTGTCTCACTCGCCTGTTTCTCTCTTTCTCCGTCTCACTCGCCTGTTTCTCTCTTTCTCCGTCTCACTCGCCTGTTTCTCTCTTTCTCCGTCTCACTCGCCTGTT